>CM074504.1:20228727-20486320 GCA_037389245.1 Oryzias sinensis
CTTTTTATATATTTATAAGAGATTTATTGGTTGATTGTGTATTTGCATGAGGCCATATTTATTTATTTAATTAAATATTTATTTATTTAATTATGAACTCCATAGGGAGAGTCAGGTTTTGTAACATATTTTTGACAGGCGTCTATCAGAGACTTTGAAGCACGAATTGGGTGTGAACGCAGCGTTAGGGCTGAGAACAGCGCATTTGTTCATGGAGAGTTGAAGGTAAAGTATGGCATGCGTTGTAATTTTGTTTTTAGTTGCTTATGTCTGGGACTGGAAGTGTAGGATCCAAAATGCAGAAGGATACAATCCTCACAGTTTATAGTTTTAAGCATTCTTTGCATTATTTTAGATGAGATAATTAGATTAGATAAACTTTATTCATCCCACAATGGGGAAACTCTCTATCTCTATATCTGCAAAAACATGACTTTATACATTTATAACACTAGTTTACATAATTTATATCCTTTTCATTTAAAACTGTTTAACTCTGTCTTTGGAGTAAAGTCATCAATGTGTGTATGGTATTTGAATGTCCAGTGGATGGATGTTTTAGAGCGTCTTGATTACTGGGGTGACTGTATACCGTGTCCTCTCTTCTTTCTTTTTCAGTAACAATATTGTGAATTCTAGCAAACACACTTCATCTGAACACACACACACACCTACTCACCTCAGCACTAACATCTGAATCAATGCATGTATTATTTATGCCTGTGGACACACTTGTGATTGCGGTAAAGCATGTACATGTGGGTTGTACGGCTGTGTATAAATGTATTGATCTGCATAGATTGTGTTTGTGTGTATGTTTGTGTTCTTTGCGTTTATTCTTTGTGTTTATTCATACTATATATTTTATTGTCTTGTCATGCCCTCTACTTTTTCACTCTTTTACCCTCCCTCATTTCACTTGTGTTTCTTTTATTGCCACTTTTATCTTCCTGTGCCTCTTTCTCTTTATCATATATTTTGCAGTTTGGTTATATGTAAACATAGAAACAATATACTGTATAAATGTGTTGCAAAAATGTTGTACCTCTCCTACAACTACTGAAGTTGCTGTATCTTTCGCACTTAAGGGCGCACCCTCAATGGATGCCCTATTAATTGTCATATAGCTTATAAGGTGCAATAATTTATAAGGCACATTAAGTGAGACAGAAGATTCAGAGATCAGTCAGTCAGACTTTATTAATTGCATTCACAGTAACCCTAGAACATGTTTGTTACACGCTGCACATTAGCCATGTTAGCATTAGCGTAGTAATGCCTGTAACTCCCAAACTTGTTAGCAACTCATAAGGAAAACAGACGGATACCGGTAAAACTAGATGTTACTGTGACAACGCTAACACCTAACATTGTCAGGAACACTTAAAAAATTACAATTCGACAATTGTACACGTTCGCCGCCTTAGCGCATTAAAAAAACCCTAACCTTGTTTATAACTTGTACAATAAACAGATATTTTGACAGAGCGCCATGTAGCTCTCAAAATCACTTCACCATCAGTAAACACAACCAGAATTAATCCATATATAAAGCACTCCGGATTCTAATGTTCATTGTCAATGAATGCTCTATTTATAGTCATATGTAAAGCACAAGGGACAATAAGGTGCATTAACCCTTGTGCTATCTTAGATGACCCTACCCTTGCATTGACGTGTTATTCCTACCACAACAAAGGTGGATAAAGGTGGAAAGATTTCATGTAATCCATGGACACCAGTGAAGATCACAAATAACTGAAGAAAAAGGGTTCAGCGCACTGTCTGATGGGTCTAGATGACCCAACTCCCAATGTCAAAGGGCCTAGGATAGCACAAGGATTAAACAAGACATAAGAGTCAGAGAGATAAGTCCATCAGTCAATCAGTCAGACTTTATTAACTGCGTTCACAGTGACTCTGGAACTTGTTTTTAATGCGCTTCATGTTACTGGCACTGCATATTCTGACACAATTCAATTAAGAACAAATCCTTTTTTAACTGAAAGACAAACTGCTAAATGAAGGAATATGTTTTGCTACACTCAGTTTGTCTGTTTTGAAGATTAATTTGTGCTAGCTGCAGCAAAAATCCATCACAACATGGTGTTGTGATTTATTTAAGTTGTAACTCTTGTGCTATCTTAGATGACCCCACCCTTACATTGACCTGTTCTCCCTACCATGACAAAGGTGAATAAAGGTGGAAAGATTTCCTGTAATCCATGGAGACCAGTGAAGATCACAAATCATTGAAGAATAAAGGTTCAGGGCACTCTAGTGGGTGTACTGTCTATGCTAAGTGCCTAGGCTAGCACAAGGGTTAAACATATCTGTATTCCCTTTAGTCTCCCCATGTGCCCTCTGCTGTGAGCCCCCTCGTGGAGTGACTCAAGGCTTTTTTCCAGCCATCTGTGTGAAACTAAACATCATTGCCATGAGACAGTTAAACTTAAATAAATGTCAAGACACATTTCAGCACAAAAAGAGGAAAGTCATGTTTGAGAACAGTGCTCAAGGGAGAAGGGTTGGAGCAATGGGGCAGACCAAAGAAATGTTCTTTTTTGATCACTTCACTCACAACAGGCTTTCCAACCCGTTTAACAGGACAGAGTGGACTACCCTGGCTGGCAGGCAGCAATGTCATCAGAACAAGCTAACATTTATCCTTAAAACGGAATGGATTTGCAGAAAAGCCTCTGACAAACTGCATTTACTTCAAAGTGAGTGCTCAAATTTTTTTTGAGCTGCAAAGGACTTCCATAATTACTCATTGAAGTTAGCGGAAGCTAAAGGTTAAAACTTTTGACTTCCTACAAAGTTCTGTTATATTGTGACAGAGGGCCTTATAAAAACCCAAAACATGACTTGTTAAGTGGAGTTATATTCATCTTTGCACACATTTAGAAAACTTTCTCATATTTATGTTGTTATATGTTACAACTTTTATTATGTTGATGACCACAAGGGGGCGTCTGTGTGTTTTAAGGTAGTGTTCCCCAACCTTTATGTGGCTGCAGACCGGTCAACCCCTGGACCAGTCAACCCCTTTCCAAGGCCCCGCGTAAAGAGGCAGGAGGTTGCAAGGGATGGTTAATTTTGGTCTGACTTTAAAAAGAACAAAAAAACTCTGATCATCACAAAAATCAAACCTTTTAATAATAATAACAACAAATAACACTAGTGTAACATCAATCTCTAATAACATATTCTGCCAATAAATGTTGTGAGTACTATGTAAACAGGCTTCATGTGTGGGAAATTACCTGTTGCAATAAATCCATATTTTAAGCAGGACTCCTGGTGTCCTACTTATTTTTTTTGTCTTGAAGTCGTAGCCCGTTCTTCCATCTGTTCTTCTGTCCCTGCACTAATCCCTTATCCATTCGCAAGGAAATTTTCCACATACAACTTTTTTTGCATATCACGCTAAACTACTTTGCTCAAGTGACTGAAATGTACCAACAGATTCCGGTCGATTTTCAAAACCAACTTTTTTCCGAATAAAACATTGTTCAAATGTAGTCATTTCTCTTCCCCTGACCAAACTTTACAGCTCAAGTGATTGAAGATGTAGCTTCCATCCATCCATCCATCCATCCATCCATCCATCCATCCATCCATCCATCCATCCATCCACCTTCTTCCACTCATCCGGGAGCGGGTCGCGGGTCGCGGGGGCAGCTGTCTTGAAAAAATCTCCAGACTTCCATCTCCCCAGGGCTAACGTAGCTAACGTGTAGCATATCAGAATCAAGTTCTAGAGTGAATGCAGTTAAAATCTGACTGATGGACAGGTCTCTGACTGTTGTCTTACTTAATGCGCCTTACAGTTCGGTGTGCCTAAGTTCAAAAATATACCACACATGGACAATGCGCCTTATAATCTGGTGTGTCTATAGTGTAGTTAATTTTGACAGAGAATTCTAATTTTGTCATAGTCTTTTGACTAAATAAGGTTTAGTTTTAGTCGCAATTTAGTCATCCTGATTAGTCTACAGTAGATATGTAACCCCTGTGCTATCCTTGGCACTTTAACATTGGGAGTTGGGTCATCTAGACCAGCTAGACAGTGCTCTGAACCTTTTTTCTTCAATGATTTTTGATCTTCACTGGTGTCCATGGATTACATGAAATCTTTACACCTTTATCCACCTTTGTCATGGTAGGGAGAACATGTCAAAATAAGAGTGGGGTCAACTAAGATAGTGCAAGGGTTAATCGGCAAAAATAGAGTAAAAGGTAAAGCATTTTTATTAAATTAACTAAGTTATGAACATATGAATAACACACAAAGAATTAACTAATTTGGAAAAAACATTTTATTTTACTTTGCTTTAAAAAGTTGTCATTTCTACAAATTCAGCATCAAAAACCTAAAAACAAAAAACACATTCAAAGAAAAGAAATTATAATTGCATCACATTTATAATAAATGTCTGAACATAAAAAAGGCTTTTTTTTTAGAGAGGTAGTCAAGTGCAATAAGTTTTAACATTTTATAAACAATAGTTATTTGCAAATGAGTCTTCATTTTTAATAGTTGTTATTGGTAATCCTGTGCTTCCAATCCATTTCGCTATTGCTTCTTCTTTGCTCAGCTGCCTAAGTCAAGATCTTGTCAAAGTTTTCGTTTCTGAGCAGCAAATTTTGTTCAATTATCGTTTTGTTTTTATTGGGGGAAAAAACATTTACAAAAAATATGACTAAAAATTTTTGTCAAACGAAATTAACACTACTATAATGCTAAAATACGGTACTTGTTCTAGTCAGTTTGTCTCTTTTTACATTCATGTTTATTCGTTTAAATCTGCATTGTTCATATTATGCCTGCACAGACACTGTTAAAGTGAGTCAGAATACCTTTGTTGTAAGATATACTGCAATTGCAAAAAAACAACAACAGTTTGCTTAAGTTGTAGTTATCAAGGAGAATCAACGAAAGTTTTTTGGTGCAGAAATCTTCTGTAGTGAAATGGAAAAGAAAGACATTCAAATGCTATGTCCGTCCAATTTCACCCAAACTAGAGTACTTTGCCAAAATGAAGGGATTCTTTTGCAATGCAGTTTTATTTAATTTTCTTTTTAATTAAAATAAGCTATGTGTTTTATGTAGAAAACACATAGAGCTTAAACAACACAGGCACAAAGCATAATTTGTGGGGCTCAAGATTTCACTTAGAAATATTGTTTTTACTATTTTTGCAATTTTTAAATAGCTTCATGTCAGTAATGATTCCAACACTGACTCAAAAATAGGGGCGGGAAACTTTATTTTGGTGTTGTCCTCCCTTGCCCCATTTTAGCTCCGCCCTGTGCTTTACGTGGGCCTGCACTCACCAGTTATAGCACCACCAGTTTTCCACGCCAGAACATTTATAAGAAAAGTTATACTCTTTGAGTTGCCCGCTTGCCTATTATTAACCCTTGTGCTATCTTAGATGACCCCACCCTTACTTTGACGTGTTCTCCCTACCATGACAAAGGTGGATAAAGGTGGAGAGTTTTCATGTAATCCATGGACACCAGTGAAGATCACAAATCCTTGAAGAAAAAAGGTTCAGAGCACTGTCTAGTGGGTCAGAGTCGAAGGCCCTTATAATTGAAAGGATCATAAATATGTATTTCTAACAGTTTTATTATTATTGTTATTTTTTTTCTGTCATGGTGCCTCTGGCGGTCTACCCTCCCCCTCCCCTCTCTGCTCTGCCCTCCCATCCCCCTGTAGCTACGCCCCTGTGTTGTAGTGATTTTGTTTGTCTCCTTCCTGCTGTCTCATTATTGCAGTTCCAAACTCATCTCAAATGTTTTATAGCAAATGATGTGCCATAACCATTATAATAGGTTTAGCTTGACCTGAGACTCCTCCTTTTTCATCAAGAGTCTTGGTAACACCTCCATTATGAAATGGCTATTCCTAAATTAAAAAATTGACTGTGCTCGTTCTCAGAGGATGATTGGAGTTACATTTTTGTATCATGACATAAAATGTGTAAAAAAACAGGACTTTCTTTGACCTCAAAGTAAATGAATGTAATCCTCTGGTAAACCAGCGCATTTAATTTAACAAGGACGTTACTGCAGCATGCTGGTTATGAAGGTGTTTATGTCGATTTGATTTGATCTATGCCTGCCACCAGCTTTGCCTTTTCACGTGATCTTTTGTCTCTAACTTTGACAGTTTCTACCAACAGGACACATCCTCCCTACCTGTCCCTCTCGCTCTGTCCATATTTGTCTTCACCCATATGAGAGGCAACTTGACATAAAAGCAGTGAGGTAACAGTACACGCAAAGCTGCTCCGGGGGTGCTGACATATGCTTTGTTAATCTACAGCTCCAGAAGTCTCCAGAGTCTTCGTTGTTGGGTCTTAGCATAAGTGTTTAATCTCTGCAGTGTGTGTGCTTCCACAGTGAAAACTGCTTTCTTCTTGCAGAAATCAAGTTGAAGATAATGCTCTCTTAAGGGCAACAACTGTTGTGCAACAGAAACTCCCATTCAGCCCATTTTTCTTTGTTGAAATACTATCTAGAATTGTAGTAAAAAGAAAAAAAGAAAATTTTTCTACACAAAGGAGCAGAAAAGCCTTCACTGACTTGAGAGTTCCCATTGAACCAGACTTAGGAGACTCCATGTGGCTTTACAGAGAGCTGCATGTGATCAGAAGGTGTCATCATGCATTAGGTTTAAACTGTGGAAGCAGGCTGCTTTGGATAAAAGATGCTCATGTGTGAGGCAGTATGGGGACATACCATAAACACATTTTTCTCACTGGACATTATGCCTGTCATCCTTATATGACCCTCTGCTGCGCAAAGCCTGGACATGTCAGCTAGTCACACTCTGGGGATCATTACAAACACTTTTGCCTTAGTCACAAGTGCCCTTACAGATGGAGACGGGCTGTCTGTGGGTGAAAAATGGGCAAAATTTAAGATTGTAGAATACCCAGTAAGGCTGCAGAGTGAAAATGTTCATCCAATTTTTCTGCGGGTATGCTGTGGGTGACAGGTTGTTGTGAACACATGCTGTATACAACATGTAAAGTTTAGTAAGGGTGAAGCAGGTGAGACCTGCTTCTGGGGTACATATTTTTTTTCTTTTTTCCACTCTCTCTAACCTTGCACTCTGTAAAAAAGAGCCAATTAGTGCTGTTCAAGTGATAAGTGCTCGCTCTGTGCATGCCGCCTGACTGTTTAAAATAAGGAAATTAGACACTCAGAATGTAGTTTGTGTTTGCGTCCTACGGTAACTTAGGTATCGCCTGAACACCCCGTGTGTGCAGCATTTTTGGATAGTCAGTAAAGAGCCAGTACTCGAACCTTACAAATATTAGAGTAAGGAGACTGTGCGACAGCATTACCTGTACGTTGTAAGTGTGTGTAATCCTTACAAATCCTTCACAATACACTTACCAAACACAACAATGGTACGTTCATTTTCTTGATGTCCCTTAAGGTGACTGCTAAAATCTCCAGGCCTCGAGGTCCAGCATCTTGCTGGTTTTCCAAAAATCCTGCCTAATTTGTTGCCGATTTGCACCTGGATCAGGTGTGTTTAGCCAATAAGAAGCTTTAATGGCAGGTTAGTTGGAAAACATGTAGGACAATGGCCCTCCATGCCTGGAATTTGACACTGGCGCCCTAAGAGAACAAGACACACTTGCTTTTCCCCTAAGATGCAGTTGCTCCTGTCTACAACTCTCCACAGGCCTGGAGAACCCAAAAACCCACCGCACCCATACGGGTCACCCCCCGTTAGGTCAAACTAGGTGAAACTGATGTTTCAAGCAATTTTAATTTAAAGGTCAATAAAAATAGAAGAAGAAAAAAAAGAAACATAAAAAGTAAAAATCTAAAGTAAAAAATGTTTTAAAGTAAATCCCATTAAATTTGAGAGAAAATGAATTTAAAGAGTAAATAAAAGCTAAAAGAGAAGAAAAGGGAAGTGTAAGTCAGTAGTGGGCGCGGTGCTATTCAAAGTTCCAGCTGTGCGCACCGGAGCTGATATAGATGAGGTGCATTCGTAGCGCCATATTAGACAGCGCTTTCCAAGAGATCGAGAAACTTATAATCCATTTTGATCTCTTTCAAAAGCATCAAAACCACGGAGGCAGCCAATAAGATTCTATAGTAATGCGGGGCATTTGGCGATCCACTGCGCTTCAGCATCGTCTGTCACGTCAGTGCAAATGTTTGTCTAGTCTTTTATTTAATGTTATTTATAAGAACACCACTATTTATAAAATATATGTATTTGTTGCTGCAGCGTCAATGAATTCTCATAGTTATGAAGTTAACTTTTAATTAATTAATTATGCAAGTTGAGTTAGAGCCATTTTGATATTATGTTACATATTTAATGTCGCCTCTGCACATAAGTGGCCGGGATAAGCTCTGGCAGCCCCGTGACCATGAAAGGGAACAAACAGAAGAAGATGAATATTTATTGTTGTAAAGTCATAAAATATTTTTTTGTTCAGGGACCAGCGGAGTCCCTACCGACCCACACCGGGCACCGGTGGCCCCGACCCCCACCCCGAACCACGGCAGTAAGGCAAGGAGCAGCGACGACCAGGCCCCCCACCCCCTATGTCATGGAGTTAGCTATGGGAGACCAGAGAGACTGAATTCTTTCAAAGTTACTTGAACTTTGGGCTGACATTTTTTCCAAGCTGATATGATCAAACAGCAGATTTCTGTATTGACTTATATTTTTATTTTTATTGTTTTTCCAATTTATTAAAATTGTTTTTTAGCAATACAAAGAGTTATGAAAATGATAGATACTAATCTCTTCTATATTGATGGCACTCATGTCACCAAGCACACAAAGTGACGGTGAAGCTGTCATTGAAACTTTAAGCCAGACTGATAGATCGGCACATACCTGCTGCCAGAGAGCCTGGACAGGCGTGCAGAACCACAGTGCATGCATGTAACTGTCGGGTAAATTACGGTACTATCACAGTGCTGACAAATGTCTGAGTTACTAAGACCCATCTTGAACATCCTCTGTCCAGTCTGGTAAATTCTGTGAAGAGTTTTGAAATGGATTAGCTGCAAGTTTGGACTTTTTGTCAGTTTAAAGGTGTTTGGACAAAGTTCTGACCAGAAGCTTTCATCTGTGCTGATGCTCAAATCTGCATTCCATTTTGTTGTTGGAAGTGAGATATTATTATCTAAATTATATAAAAGTTTGTATATTTTGGAAAGAGTTTTATTCATTGAAAAATTAATCAGAGAGGTAACTGCTTCTGGTAGCTTTAAATTATTGTCTTTGTATTTAAACTTTTTAGTAATAATAGATTTAAGTTGCTGATATTCTTTACTGAAGAATCAGTAAAAGAAGAAATGCCAACCTTGGACAATCGACAGTTTATGGACCCTTTTTATTTTTCCCTACCGCATTACTTTATTATAAAAAAATAAAAATACAAAAAAATATATATAAAAAGAGTAAAAAAAAATGATTAATCACTTATTGAAAATTGTTAAATTGATTGACTTTTGATGATATTACTTCACTTGCTCCTAAAATTGATAAATTGATTCAAAAATCTTTCCTAATGTTACATAACTTTGCACATGTTTTTAACTTTTGATCCTTGATGAATTTTTGCTAAGAAAATTCCTGAAACAGTGTTGTGTCTATTTTACTGATATAGTATTATGTTTTAAAGCATATGAATGACTTTTAAAAGTAACATAATCTGCATATATTTCAGATGCTGCATTTGCCATGTTGATTTCTAAAAGGGTTATTTTTGACGTAATACTTTAGTAATTCATCTTTGTCATGTGCTTTATTGATACCTTATGATTCTTAACTCTGTCTGATAAAACATAGGAACCGGATATTGATAAATCATGTAATAAAATGGTTACAGTATAACAGGGTGGGATTATATAAGTTCGCTTCCTTCCACTCCGTTTCAAGTAATATTTATTAATATGTCTAATTATCCTAAGTTTGATTAGTTACTGTATTAATGTATAACTAATGATAATATTGCTTTTGTGTATTATTTCTATTCGATTGCTTGAAATAAACCATTTCAATTTCAAAAAAATTTCAAATTCAAAATTCAAATTCAAAAGTTTCTGATATTCCAGGAAGTTATTTATTTCATGTTTGTCTTGAAGTTCCTGGGGAGTTATGAATCTTTTATCAATAATTAGGTGCTCTAGTAGTGTTACGTACCCTGCTTGCCAAGCTGGGAAGTGAATCATTTTTTTGTTTATGAGGATGTCTGGGTTGTTTCAAATGGGTGTCATTTTGCACGGATGAATTGATGATTTTGATATTTTGAGAAATTCCCACCAGGCTGTTAAAGTGGCGTTTATATTAATACTTTGGAAACAATCCTGTTTTTTTAATGTTTGGCTAATAAATGGTAAATCTGACAGGTTGATCATTTCACATAACGCCTGTTCCAAGTCTAACCATGAGTTGGTTTCTGGATTATTTTTTAACCATTTTAAGATGTATTGTAATCTATTTGCAAGAAAGTACTTGTGGAAGTTAGGCAATTCCAAGCCTCCACAGCTTTTTGCAGATTTTAACAGTTTTAAACTAATTCTTGCAGGTTTATGGCAAAGATTTACATGATTTCCTTCACATACAGAATATTTCAGCTGTGATGAGCCGTCAGTGCTTTCCTGCTTCTCTCAGCCGTTATCCCTTTTGTCTCCAACCACCAGGACATGCAGATTTTTTTACATCGGGGTGATGAGGGTGGGCTGCATATTAAATCCTCTTTCTTAATCTGAGCATTGCCAGAAATCTGTGACTTTTTTTTAACCTTTTTTTGAGACTTTGACATGTGCTCTAGAAAAAGGTAGACATGTGAATGTTCATAAAAACCCTTCGCTGAAAAAAACACCGGGAGCACCCACATATCGTTTAGTGAATGCTGGTCCCAAACTCCATCAGTGACGGGTTTCATCCTCTCAAGTACCAGCTGTAACATGAAACTTCCCCAGGGGATTTTCACAGCAGCTCAGAGCTTCCAGTGACTTGATTGTCCTGTATAACATGGCTGAATCATCAGCCATGTTATACAGGACAAGTATGGGAGTTAGGAACTGCCCCCATTACACTTCTTTACCTAGATACGTCTCCAATTTCAATCCAAGATAGAAAAAAAACTATCTTTTTTACCGTCTCCCATAATAAATCCTTACAGCTGCGCGACACTTTAATCTATTCATTCATCCATTCATTTTCTAAGCCACTTTGTCCCTTTTGGGGTCACTGGGCTGCTGGAGACTATTCTGGCCACTGAAGGCAGTAACAAATCACACACCCATGCACACCTAGGAACAATTTAGAAGCAACCAATTAACCTATGAAGCATGTTTCTGGATGGTGGGAGAAAGCTGGAGTCCCCAGAGAAAACCCATGCATGCAAACAAATGGACTTGAACCGGAGGGGCCCTCTTGCTGTGCGGTAAAACTTGAATCTAGTCACATTAATCTTTTCTAACTGCTATTTGCTCATATCTGACTTCTGCATGAATTTGCCATGTACTGGATTTTCAGCATTACAGGCCACACCATATTATAAAGCCCAGCGTCAATGGATGGTCTATTTTCGAATGTATGGCATAGATAAGGTGCACAGAAACATAAGGCACATATAGATCGCTATTTAACAACTTGTTTAATACACTACGCTACACTTTAGCCACGTTGGAGTGTTAGCTTATTCACAATATCTGTGACTCCTAACCTTGTTTGCAACAAGACATACCACTGAAACAAACATTACTATGACAATACTAACTCACAATGTCAGTAAAACGCAAAAAAAAAAAACAACAGTATATAACACTGCTACACATTAGCCACGTTAGGATATTCACAATAACACCCAATCTCGTTTGCGACATGTAAAAAACAGAATGATACCGCTAAAACAATTATTACTGGTCTAACAACAGGGATACTCTGTAAAACAAGGACTGAGGTCTTTTGGTGTGTGCAGACAGCTGCTTAGGACTTTTTATGACACTATGGTGGCCTCAGTGGTCCTTTATGGGGTTGTGTGCTGGGCGGGGCGGTACAGGCAGAGACAGGAGGAGACTTAATAAACTGTTTAAAAAGGCCGGTTTTGTCCTGGGCTGCACACTGGAGTTTATCGAGGAGATGGCTGACTGGAGGATGTTGGCTAAGCTAAACCCCTCCCACCCCCTGCACCAAACTGTAGAGGCGCCACCAAACTGTCTCAGCACGAGACTGTTACACCCACAGTACACATACCCCACATACTCGAAAAGTCACAAAACAGACAAGCAACGCCCTGCCTCCCTCCAGGAGGGAGCTGACTGGAATTAAATTATGCTACACTTTTTGTGGGGGGAAGGGGTGTGAAAACAAAAATACAAAATCTTCCCACCCTGATTGACATCTAGTCAGCACGCTGCATCACTAGGGCCCAGAACATCATTAACCCTTGTGCTATCCTAGGCACTATAATGTTGGGAGTTGACCCACTAGACCCACTAGACAGTGCGCTGAACCTTTTTTCTTCAATGATTTGTGATCTTCACCGGTGTCCATGGATTACATGAAATCTTTCCACCTTTATCCACCTTTGTCATGGTAGGAATAACACGTCAAAGTAAGGGTGGGGTCATCTAAGATAGCACAAGGGTTAAGGACAGCTCACACCCGACTCAGACTTGTTTGATCTGCTGCCCTCTCGGAGGCGCTACAGAGGCATCAGAACCAGAACAACAGACTCAAGAACAGCTTATTTCCAAAGGCAATAACCATGCTCAACTCTAAAATGCATTCATTCCTCTTCTTCCATTTATTCCCTTTCGGGGTCACGGGGCTGCCGGAGCCTATCCCGGCCACTTGTGGGCGAAGGCAGGGGGCACCCTGGACAGGTCGCCAGTCTGTCGCAGGGTAGAGTGTCCTCAATCACACACCCATGCACACACTCTCACATTCACACCCAGGGACAATTTAGATTAACCAATTAACCTATGAAGCATGTTTTTGGACAGTGGGAGGAAGCCAGAGTCCCCGGAGAAAACCCACGCATGCACGGGGAGAACATGCAAACTCCACTCAGAAAGTTCCCCCACTGATGTTCTGGTTCAGATCCCCCCAGCCAGACTTGAACCGGAGGCTTTCTTGCTGGGAGGCAAGAGCGCTAACCACTGCCCCACCGTGCAGCCCCTAATCTAAAATAAAATCTGCAACAGCACATTCCTATGTATCTGTTTAAATATGTCTATATGCATATCTATATTTCTGCTTATTTAAGTATTTATCCAGTGTTAAATTGTCAACACTTTCCTACATCCTTGCTGCCCCCCCCCCCCCATCTGACATGTTTGTTTGTGGTTGCACATCTGACATGTACATATCACTCTGCACACAATTACGGACATTTTTATGTTTGCAGAGTTCATATTTTGCATATTGCACACTTCTGTTGTACACTTTGTATCTATTGTACATATTGATATATTTCTTTTAAATTATATTTCGTCAGTTTTTATCTTTGCAGGTTGCAGGAAGGCAGGTTGTCCCCCTGCCTTCTCCCACAACTGGCCGGGATAGGCTCCGGCAGCCCCGTGACCCCGAAAGGGAAAAACTGTTAAGAAAATGAATGAATGAATGAATTATCTTTGCACTGCAAACGCTGATGGCTTGAATTTCATTGTTCAATAGACGGTGATAATAACTACTGTATCTATCTATCTATCTGTCTGTCTGTCTGTCTATCCATCATCTGCCTCTCACTTGTCTTGAAAGCTCCTGCAGTCCATCTTTCGTTTGGCCAATTTTGTGGAGGGTGCAATTAATTTATCCGATGTGACTGGAGCATGGCTTTCAGTGACTGTCATCTGGTTTCAACTGCGCACCAACATACTTGCAAAGCAGTGGAATTTGTAGTACAAGCGGTACAGTATAAACTACGGGCCAGCTCCAATGCACATTTGATACGATCTTGCGGGCCGTTTCTAATTACACTGCGGGCCAAACCAGGCCTGAGTTTGACACAAGTGTATTGTAAGGAAAAGCACACATGATCCAGTTAAACTGCAGTTTAGGGTGGGTATGCATGGAGAACAAACCGTGTAGACAACAAACAGGAAGTCTGACTAAAACATTGTGGATCGTGTCCTATTTCTGGGTTTGCCAAACTCTTGCATAACCTTTTATGCTGCCAGCAGGTAGATTGAAACTAAAGGGTGCTTGCAGGTGTCAAACAAGTCCTGTCTGAAAGCTGTGTAGGAGGGACAGAGAAAGCCAGAAAGAGAGGGAAACTCAGCCAAAGATGAAGTTCTGACTGCCAGTCTGCTTCATGACTACATGCCCCGCAGAACTGCTGAAAGGGGGGTGGATATTTGACTACTGATGTATTGGGTGATTCGAAAAGCACAAGTGTGTTTATAATTTTTGAGTTTTCCTTTATGTAAAGGGTGGATACGTTTCTGGTCACTGGGCTTGGGTTGACCTCAGCTGCAGTGAATTTCTCATTTGGATAGGAAATTAGGCAAAAAGGCAGCTGCCATCTCGATCATTGAGCTTTTAACTTGCAACTGCAGCTTAAGGTCAGTGTAGAAGCGTGATCCACAGAAAGGAGGCAAGTATTACAAGACACTTAACACACATACACACATCTCTTATTCTCCAGCAAATGTTCATTTTAACACAGCAAACATTATTTGATTCAGCTTAAATTTAGAGGGAATATTACGCACATGCAATAAACCAATGTGATGAGTTTATGTAACAACCCAATAAAAGTATGTTGTTGTCAAGGCTGTTTAAAATGTTTTTCTGGAATGACAGCATCATAAAAACACACAAATCGGAAGAAATATTTTCTCCAAACTACTTTAAGTATTGATTTGATTGGTTTCTGTCACCAGAGGACTCTTCGAGGTTAGGGAAGTATTTCTATGGCAGAAATCAGACAGGGACCTCTCAATGTGGAAGAGCTCTATTCCTCGTGGACCAGAAACACCATCACCCTGCGAGAAAACTTGTTTGCACCACCCGAGTCCCTGAACATTACCATTTGTTCACTATTCTACTCTCACGTTCCTGTAGTTGAACTGCCAGTCTCACATGTTATTCTTCATGCAGTTGAGAACAGAAGTCCCACATCCCTAAAGTCCACCCCCTTTAGGACTGACGCGTTCCTAACTGAGACGGCGTTCTAAGTTAATGTCACTATGAGCAACATCTTTAGATGTGTTAATAATGGTAATTTTAGCCTAAAATTGACTTATACAATGGCAGTAGTAGTGTCGTATTTTCACTAGGAGCAGACTTTAAAGCAAGGGTCCCCTAACGTTTTCCAGCGAGGACCACATGACGTTTCCATTCTTTGATCGATGGCCAAGTTCAGTTTAAAACAGAAAAAGTGTGACAATCGCAGGGGTGCCTAAATGCAGACCGAAAGCCACACATAACCAAATTTTAGTAACCCAATCTGATATCAAATAACCCTCACTCTGTTCTTCTCCAACAAAAAAATTATGATAATCAGCAACTATATAAAAAAACTCTTTATGAAATCAGTAAGAAAAGAGAACAGGTCTGACTCCTCCACCATGACGAGCTATTTACAAGCTATTTCAGAATTGACAAACCTTTTTGATAAGAGGTGAAACGTCTTCAACTTTAAAAACCAAGACCAGATGACAACCTTTAAACCTACTACTAAGATCAAATAAGCTTTATTGACGTGAGGAAACAATACCAGGGATTCCGTTTTCCATGCTTTCATGAGTCTTGATCATGTGGCCAGCCTAAAAAAAATAATGTCTCTCTCTGGTATAGTTCAGGGGGCCGGGTCAAATGGGTGGGTGGGCCGGGTCAAATTTGTGGGTGGGCCGGTTCCGGCCCGCGGGCTGTAGTTTGGGGACCCCTGCTATAAAGGCACAGAAAGGAGAAAAATGTTAGCTGGTTTATAAAATTGTTCTAGGTAATAACTTTAAGATGGCCAACCTCGGAATGTAACACGTTTGTCAGCGTGTTTGCCAAGAAGCACATTTATATCATAAAGACTAGAATGCACGATAACAAAAAATACCAAACTGATACATTTTAACTCCATTGTGAGATATAAATTTGTTTCTAGTAACAAATCCCCCTCCTTCTCACTTTTCTCCCTTTCTTCAATTTGCAACCTGTCAAAAGCAATGTTTTCCAAAACAAATGTGAATAGATATCTTATTATCTCCTTCCTGTAACCCCATGTTAAGACTTTAACAATATAATGTAACAGTATAATCACCACTGTTCTGACACGGCTTCTTCTAAAAGTCTGGAAGTCCATTAGATTCTGTTATTTTGGTTGAACCCAGTCCTAACAGACCTGCTCACTATGCTAAACTATGCCCCCCCCCCAATGCATAAACAACTAATTAAAACAATTGATCTGCCCTCTGGATTTCCCGTCACCCATCTGTTTACTCTCTCTCCTGTTAACTTACAACCTCTTCCAAAAATATTGGAGTTATCCATTCGTACAGTTTTGATCCTGATTCCAGCTCAGATGAGGAAAACAAAGACGTATACAGAGCTATTTGTCTGCAAGTGGATGCATCAGAATGGAGTGCAGCAGGGAGCTTATGGCCTGCCCAGTGTTCCAACAGCATTTTTTGTTTACTCCTGATTCACAACGATTTAAATATAGAAATACTCAGAAATGCAATTTTAAGCTAAAATTTCTTTAATATGTCCATCATCAGAAAAATGCCACAAGAATATGTTAAAAACACATTTTTTATCAGAGTGGGTCTTTCTAAAAATGCAGATGATGTTGTAGTTGTGCAGTAAAGTTGATGAAAACGGTAAAAGTACCTTCAGAGTCCCAATGACACACAAACGAAAACCTAATCAACTCAACTTAGAAAAAATACATAAGATGATCTTCATTTCCTTTTTGCTAGAACAACCTATCTGAAGTATTCCAATGTCCCTGATTGTTTTTATGGAAAACATTAGATTCAGAGCAGTGGCTTTGAGTTTCAGTCAGTCCTCAATGTTCAGCTGAAGAAGATGACATGATAGAGACTGACTCTGTTCAGCCCAGAGACGCTGCAGGCCAGGCAAAGCAACAACAGCATGGGTGCAGGGATACCAACGCTTGTGCAAATTAAGATTCCTCTGTCAAATGCCCCCATTCCACCACAGCTTCTCAACAACATGCAGATTGTATTTTCTATGGGTTCTACATTTCAAATGCTATATATTATAAATCACTTTGTTGTTGTTATGAAAATAGAGCAGTTTGAGTTCCAAAGGTCAAAATTTTAAACCATTTTCTGATAAGAAGCTGAAAATAAAAACCTGCAGATGGTAGAAATATAGAGGTCAAATCTCTGGACACAATATTTCGATCGAATGCCTGAAGATGGAGATTATTATTAACACAAATTCTTGCTGGGGTAATGTTTCTCAGGGATAAAAGTCTTTCCCTGTCATTTGACTTGTCCCTGCCTGTCTCACCTCTCTCCCCTCAGTTAGTTGCTGTGGGTGCTCTTTCGCCTCCCACTCACGGTGGCAGGACAGCGACAGGCTGGGTGGGCGCGGCATCAAAGCAGCTGGGCAGCAGAGATGGGCAGCAGGAGCTTCGGTGAAGGTGTACTGGCGCAGGAAGACATTGAGGAGCTTCAGCAGCAAAGGCAAGACCATGGTCCTCGGCGGCCGCTCACCGCAAAGGGGTCGTGGCCGGGGTCTCCCCGTGAGCTGCTTAGATTGTCAGCCCTCTTGGCAAGGACCCCACCATGAATTAATACAATAATACAGAGGTCAGACCCAGAAGGTGCAAGGTGGTGTGGAGGTAATCTCATGCCTGGAGATGCAGTCAGATGTTCCACAGAAGTTATGCATTCCTCTCATTCTTGCGTTCTTGCTCCTTCTCTTCTTCTCCCTCAAATGTTTTCACATCAGTTCAATAGGGTGTAAATGATCCACCTGACGCGGCTAAACCTCTGGAGAATTCCGTCTGCCTTTCATCCTCATTTACTGTCTTTGTGCAGCACCACTTTTTCCTCTGACATCTCATGGAGTTTATTCCTTAAATCCTTCTCCCTTTGCATTCTAGTCGATTTCGCTTTCCTTCCTCCTGTACATGAGCACACAACAAAAAGGACGAGAAGACAGTAGACAGCAGCAGGAGAGCAGGTTTCAGTTTGTTGGAGATGGAGCCACGGCGCGTTGAGCTGGTGCTGGTATCGCTGCCGCCGCTGTGAAAGAAAGAGCGGCAGGAGAGAGAAAGAACCCTGCCAAGTGTTTTGCTGAGAGAGATGAAAAAAAGTACACCCCAGACAAAAGAGATGAGATTCTCTGCTGAGGATAATAGGAAGAGAAGATTTGTGGGAAAGAAGGCAAAAGATGACTGCGTATGGAGAAGGAAGTTATTTGCATCACCACAAACCCTAGCATGTGTATGCCATGTAGTCATGCAGGGGATTGCTGTGCAACCTCTTCAAGCGCGTCAAAAAAGTATTATGCAATCCAGTCCAAAAAGAGAGGAAACCATGGATCCAGAATGATCCTGAAGCTGAGTCAAAACGTCTATTGCGTCGTTGCTTCTGTCTGTGTGAGCCAACAATGTGTCAATCAACATGATAGTCCTGAAATCTTTGGGTGCATGAAGTCATATTCAGTATGTGCTTTTATGAGTTTGAAAGGGTTTTACAAAGGGGTGCAACAATTCATTTTAACAACCATAATTTGTGGTTGAGGATCCGATTCACTGACTAAAAATGGATCCAGGATATCTTTAGCCAAAATTTCAACCAGTGTGACTCAGAGATAAATAACTGGGTACTGAAGAGTGCAGGTGAAGTTTTCCAGATTCCTTGTATTTACTTACAAGATAATCAAGTGTAAATATGTGTACAAACAGACAATTAAACAAGAATAAATGTCAAATCCATTCACATTTTAGTTTCCTAAAGTTCAGACCACTGTTGTTTTTCCACATCCAAATAATCCAAAGGGAACATTCTTAGAACATTCTAGCACACTGTATGGTCACATGTCTTTGGTAAATTCAAAGTGTTTCCACACATTGGACTGGAATGATGGACTGATCAGTTTTAGCTGACATCACGTTTGTTGTCCGCTGTGATGCACTTGGTCGATTTTACGTTATAGTATTTTCTAATATTATTTATCAATTTATGTTGTTTTGAAATGATTTTATGATGCTTAGGTTGATTTGATTAACTACTTGCCTCAGACAGATTGATTTAGTTGAATTATAGGAATATAGATTGAATCATTGATTAAGTTGATTGATCATTACACCACTAGTTTTACACATTTTTTCCTAATCCTAGTTTAAATTCCAAAATCCTCTAAGTGACTTACGGACTAAAATATCAAATTATGAAGGAATGACCTGCCAGCTGGACAACAGAAAAGGCTTTTTTAAGTTCTCCAAAAATGATCCCTAAATGTAGACTGGTTTGCTTTTGACAGTCAAGTAAAGTTGATTTTGAATAAGTGTGAATTCTGATAAATGTACCCCTTTATTTGGTTTCCAGCATTGACTGCATTTGAGAACTGCAGCAAGTGTAATGGTATCAATAGAGACAATACCCTACTTCTGGCTCCAACCAAATGAAGTCAGTTCAGTCGCTATTGTTTGGTGATTCAGGAGTCGCCATGGTTGAACAAGAAATTGTCAGTAAGCAGTGACTGTCAGAGTTGGTCTGAGTCAATGTTTCTATGGCAACCACTGTCTCTAATAAGGTGTGTGCTTGTTGGAAGGCCACACCGCTACCACTTAATTGCTGGCTACATGAAATCTGTCAATCAAACATTTTGAATGTTGGACGTGAGACTATATGCATCTAATTGGTCAGTTTATAACTTAATTAACTTGAACTACAGAAAAAGTATCATGAAAAAATGAGGATTAACAAGAACATGTTAAAAAAATTTAGAGTAAGACAAGTTATTCTGACTAATAGAATGCTGTATTTTTTCTCTATGGAAGTCTATCTTCTTGGAGCCAGCAGGTACTTTCTGTTTTGGAACGCCAGGGGGGAGGGGGCACTCAGTTCAATTCTCATATACAGTCAATGGTTTCCATTCACACATGACCCAAACGACAAATGGCGTATACTTATATAGCGCTTTCTACCTTCTTACGAAGGCTCAAAGCGCTTTACAGTCACAGTCCCATTCACCCATGCACACACACAGTCACACACACATTCACACACTGATGGCGGCTCCGCTGCCGAACACTGGCGCCAACCTCCCACCAGAGGCAAGGTGGGGTTCAGTGTCTTGCCCAAGGACACTTCGACACATGGGCGTGCAAGGCGGGAATCGAACCTGCAATCTTATGATCACGGGTCGACAGCCCTACCGCTGCAACACGGCCGCCCACATGAGTGAACCAAAGCCTGAAGAGGACCAAGCCAGGGGTGTTGGAAAAATTGTTTTGGAGATATATTGGGAAAGTTCATTTGGTGACACTTGAATCCATTCAAAATGCTGTCATGACGACATTTATTTAATTATTTATGAGCGTCCTTCAGCATCTGACTCCTGTTTTTCACTTAAATCTCCGACTGTTAATTGGCAGCACCGCCCACTGAGCGAGAAGCAGCTTGTTTTGTTATGAGACATGCACTACTTAGTTTTTACTTATTATGGGTACCTAACACAAACTCTATGCCATGTTGTTGTCTGCATCATATAAAATGGATTGCTGTGCTTTGGGTGGGCTCAGATGAGAGCTAGTGAAGCACTGCAGCTGCGCTGCGGCTAATGCACGGAGCATTAGCCAGAATGCTCTCAGCAAAGCAGGCCAAAGTTCTGCGGAACCTCACATCAATAGATTCTAGTTCCACGATCTGATGGATCAGGGTGTTGTGTACAGCGCTCTGAAAAAAGGCCAACGTCGTGGCAATGACAGTTGAAATACCAGTTTACTTCCGTGTGTGAGAAAGTGGAGCTGCAGCTCTGCAGTGCAGACGGTCATGTAAACAAAGCATCTTAGCCACATTAAAGGAACTTCCTTCACCTTGTCACGTTGCCTCATCATCACAATTTATTGTTTCTGGAAATAATTAGTGTTTTGCTTTTTCCCTTTATTTTTGAAGCAGCGTTCTGGCTCCTGAACCATTTAACATACTGTAGAAGTAGAAGTGTATTTCTTCACACTTTTAGTGCATTATTGGTCAAGCCACATTCATTCTATTTTGTTTTCTTATACAGAAAAATATTTTTGTTGTGGAAATCAGACATTTTTTTCTGTTCCAGTTATATATTTTAAGTTACCTAAATAAAAGCACTACGATTTTGCTTGGGTAAACGTATCTTATATTTGAGATACAGTTGCATTAACTTCGCGATCATTAAATAAACAGAATTTTACCATTTTATTACAATGAAAGACACATTGATATTGAGGTAGGGTTTTAATTAAGTCATACTTAAAAAAAAGAAAAGAAAATGTGTTCCAGTACGATATCAGGATACAAATCTTATCGCCAGATTCTTGTCAATACACACCCTTGGACCAAACCAGGAAAAAAGCTTACGCAGTTACAGCACGTGCCCACTGCCCAGTTGGGGCCAGCGTTTACTGAAACAAGCACTGATCCAAAAAAGCACATATAGAAAAACTGTTTCTGCCTGCTAGTCCACTAAACTTATTGATAAACATAAGAACTTCTTCAATTGTCCGCCTTAAACTATGAAACCAGCTTCATATCCCTGCTTGGTGAATACAAAAAAGGAGGATTTTTTCTTCTTCAAGGTATAGTATCCAGTGAAAAACAAATTAACCAAAAATTAAATACTTCATAACAAGATTTACCAAAATCAGAATTAAGCAAAACAAGAAGGCAGGCCAGCTCAGACTAAATGAAAGCACAATTATGCGAAGGATCAATTGTCCCCAATCAATCTGAGCTAAACTCGTGCAATCTGAGCTAAACTCGTGCCCTTAATCAACTGAAGGTAGATCTTTCTTTATTTTTCATTATTTTAATTTTTTTAATCACTTGGAAATTTGATCTTTGAACCTGTTCAGGTTTGGCTGTTCATTTCTGTGTAAAGCTGGAAGCTGTAGTACTAAATAGAACCCGATAAAGACAGGGCTCTCTTTATAACCATTGAGCTGTTCCTAAATAAACCTTTTTAGATTCTGATCACTATATCTTTACATACATTTTTCAGAACCCACTGAATCCCTGTTTGGGGTCATGGAGCTGCTGGAGCCAACCCAGCTCTCGTTGGGCCAAGGCAGGGTACACCTAGGAACAGGTCGCCAGTCTGTTGTAGGGCCACACACTCACATTCCCACCGGGGGGCAATTTTAAAATCACCAATTATTAACTGCTAAAGCATATATTGTGATTTAGCAGCCCAGAAAAAACACAAACATGCACAAAGACAACATACAAACAGAAAGAACCCAGCTGAGATTTCAACCAGGGCCTTCTCACTATGAGGGAGGAGTGCTAACCACTGCAGCCCAATTACATATATACTTTAGTTTTGGGGATTATGTTAACATTTGATCACAGTGCCTACTATACAGCACATTTCTGAAATGATTGTAACTGTTGTGTTAGAACTGTTATTATGTTGGCGACCACAAGGGAGCGCCTATGGGCTTTAAGGAACTGTTCAGCAAGACGAACAAGTGTGTGTTGAAGCTGTGGAACAGAAATAAAAACAAACTGAGCTTCCAAGTCCGCCTGATGACTAATTTGTGCAGCACGAAAGGCCACAATCACAACAGTAACCCCAGATGTTCCTATTTTGACTAAATATGAAAATCTAGCATTATAAATTATGTACAAAGCATTTTTTATATATCTGTAACACAAACTGCATTTCAAAATAAAATATTTTACAACTTAAAATAACAAAAACTAAGACAAAAAAGTATGAGTGATTTTTAAAAATCGACCAACAACTCCTGATTTAACACCATAGAGCTGTATCATACAAACCAAAGGCAGGGAGCAGTACAGAGCTTTCCGAAAAAAAAAATCTTATTTTTGCTTTTCTTTATAATGTAAGAACTAAACAAGAAGCAACAGTGAGACTGCGTCTTTCTCTGCATCTTTATTTTATTATAACTTGATTAAACCAGATGTTACCTCACATGCAAAAAAAAACTTTTTGGAGGGAAATTTAGACAGTATCTCCCACCGGAAAGAGCTGTTTACTGGGGCAGAAAAGGCAGCCGGTATTACTGCATTACCCCTCAGTTCAGTGATTTGACCCTGGAAACCAGCACTGCCTTTGACAGCACAGACAGACTGCAGCCACTACCTTATACTGCCACAACAGACGCCATAGTGGGCCATGCTGGAGGTGATGGAGGGCTGATGAAAGCCGTTGGTCCATGGAAATGGTTTTAGTAGGGAATTTGCTTTAACTTGCTTCCTTAAAAAAGTTTTGCTTGCTGTGTGTGTGGGGTGGTGTGGGTGAGTGTGTGTGTGTGTGTGTGTGGGGGGGGGGGGGTAAGTCCACTTTGCCCAAATGTAATTTTCACCTGATATTGGTTGCATGCAAAATTTGGTGAGTTTTTGAGTATGTGGCGGGAGTAAATTTTCGCTCAGAAGTGCAGTAGGAAAGTAGATTTGAGAGAACACTCTGGTTCTTGAAGTTCAGGACTGCTGCTTTTAGCTTTGGGTGACAAAAATACCCGATTTACATCTTTAATTATATGTTTTCTAAATGTTTCAGCAGGTAGTTAAAGGGTTAAGCTGAAGTACAGCTTTCACCATGGAAAAAGCTGTGATCGTACCAGGTAAAAACATGTCTGTTGCTGGATTGCAACCATTTTTTATCTACAAATTAGGTTTTTGTCCTCTTTTCTCTGTCTGGCCTGATAGTTTTCTGTATTCTGGCAGCGCATGTAAACTTTAGAGCAAAGCTGCAGTCGTGTGGAGACGAGAGCTTATTTCTGGAACAACATAACCTATTACATAAAGCTAGTTATTCTCCGCTAACGTGCTCAATAAATGCTCGGGGAAATACTTTAGACTCCATTTGGCTGTGAACAACCATCAGCAGTTCCGTTCACTCTGTTCATGGCTAAATATTGAAAGGTCTCTGGAACTGGGAGTTGAGCAGCTACGAGCGCAGAGCAAGCTCACACACTGGATGTGTAAAGCGGTGCATGTGTGTGCAAGGCCGAGAGCAGGAGAGGCCAGCAACAGCTTTCTAATTAGGACCCAGCTGGTGAAGTGATGCATTAAACTGGCTCTGCATTGGATGGGCTGCTGCCACCACTTATAGGCGCTGCACCTGTCCTTGCAGAGCCACAACAAACAGGCCCTCTTACACACACGCAATTCTTTTCACTTCTAAATATTTTATTACTTCCTGCACTGCAAAAACGGAATCTTTAGAAAGTAAAAAGAAATTTGTTAAAGAAATTACTTTCAAGAAAAATTATCATATAAAGAAATTTTTTAATAGCAAAAAAATATTTGTATGAAAACATGCCTTTGAGTGTACTTAGACTGGAAAGGCTTGTTGGTCCTGATCAGGTCTAGAACCTTGCATTTGGTCAACTGTTTTTTAACTGGACATTTAGCTGGGATGGTGGATGGATTAGTTTGACAAGAGCCAGCTGGGTAATGTTGGAACCAAATCACAAACAGGACCATTGTCTTTTGACGATCTCAATAAACCCTCTAACAATGGAGATGTCAGCGATGACGGCTAAAAAACAAGTGCACTTTGACCTAACGTAACTCTTTGACCATTTACACGATCAACCTAATCTGCTGATTCTGACGCGCAGAAAAAAGCTTTTCATTTCAACTTTGCTATGATATGCAACACTTAATATTACTAATGTGTTGCCTAACGGCACAAAGCCTTTTTTTCTGCAACAGAATCAGCTGATTGACATTGATTGCGTAAACACTTCACTAGTGTAAAGTGTTGCATATCAGCGCCAAGCTGCTTTTCAATATCCACTGGAATCAGTTAATTGCGTTAACGGTTGGAGCTAAAGCTGGGGGGTCAAAGGGTTAAAAATGTAAACTTATTTTGTTTTCATGGTTCATTTAAGGTGCTTAGAAATGATTTTTGATTACACTTTAAAAAAAAAAAACCTGACTTCATATCTACTCATAGGAAATCAGTATGGAACATTACTTCACCTAAAGTCCATTTCTTGGATGTGACCCTTTTCAAATCAGTTTTACAGCTCTGCACTAGTGTGTTTAAAGGGAGAGCTAAAACTGTATGATGTGAAGCTGGTTAAAGAAATAAATGGAGGCAGCATCGATGTTATGATCTGACCTGCGTCTGTGATGTCATAGCACCTGGAGTCTCTGAGCGTCATTTTTAACCTTCACTTTCCTGAGTCTTTCAGCCAGTGTTTTTCCACAGGTGCATGACTTCATGCTGCATGCCTGCTTACTATTTTTAAAGTATGGTAGCCCTTTGCTTAGCAAAACTCTCATCTGGCTGCCTTTTTACCAGATGGCAGCCCTTAGAGGCTGTGCCAGAAGGTTTTGTTATGGTGAAATCTGGGTAAGTTATGGTCCTGAGGGTTATATGAGGACACAGAAAGCAACTGCACCAGTGACAAGTGATAATCTGATGTGAGTATAATACTCCACTGCATGTGGTATTGCTAGTAACGCTACATGTGGATTTCTGCAACAATGAACAGTTGACAGAGAAGCTTGTACACTTACAGCCTGATAACAGAAATTTTTTTCAAAAGAAAAAGAAACTCCTGATATTGGTTGCAGCAATAGCTCATGAAGTATGTTTACACTGTAAACTCCACTACATCAAAGAATGAACGGATTCCCTATCTGCTCATTTCACACAAAAACATGCATGCCTTTTATATACTCGATATACAGGGGTGTCAAAATCAGTTGCACAAGGGGCCTTAATCCAAAACACGCTTTTTCTATTCGTGTTCTCGACAGATAAGTTATTCTCTCCATAAAGTTCTTTAAAAACTTCCAAATCTTGTCTACAAAAAGTGCCTTCTAGATTTCACTGCGGCAGCCATTTTTAAATGAGCAGAAAAAGCTCTTATACTGCCCCTAGTGGAATGAGGATGAACTACAGGGCAGAAAATATTGATCAAGGTATATACAATGGCTTTTTAAGGAAGGTTTCGGATCATGCTAATGAGATAAGCGCCTCAGAAATGTGTGTAGTATAAAGAAATACTCAGAAATACAATTTTAATCTTAAATTTATTTACACATGTCCTCCATCATCAGAAAAGGCTACAAGAATATGTTAAAAAACCAATTTACATCGGATAAGATCTTAAAGTATTCCTCCTCTCAAATATGATGATACACCTTGACATCAGTTGGTGATCATATCACACACTAAAGTATACTTAAAAAACACGAGACTTGTCTTCTCCTGTGTTCACCAGTAGGCCTGATTTTGTGAATAGCTTCCTGCAGACTAATGTCCTCCATGTTTGCTGTAATTTTGCATGGCTGAAGCTGACCTGAATGAAACCCCTCAGATTTTGTAGTCTAACTGAATGCTGTCTTGTCTAAAAATCGTTGTTGAGATTTCTGTGGTTTCTGCAGAGCTTCCTCCTCCTCCCCTTGCCCCCTCTGTCAGTACAGCTTTTAACTCCGGGGGTAAATAATGCTCTCGGTTTTCTGGGCCAGGGCTCCACATACACATCCAGGCACAAACACACACACACCACGTGGCACATCCTTGACTACAGTCCTACAGTACACAATCTCTCCCGACACAACAGAAAGAAGCAAAGCTGTGATGGAGGTGGGGGCGGGGTGAATTGTGTAAGAGGAGGAGGAAACATCAGGTGAGGGAGACTGCTGGAGGGGGACTTGAGCACTTGAGCGCTTTACATATGGGGAAGAGGTTGCCTGGATACAGTGAACAGAAACTCCCATCTAAATTTAAACCTGGAGTGGAGGAAAGAGAGGATACCGGCCTACGGTGAGGAGAGGAGGTGAAGAGGAAGAGGCGATTAAAGTGGGTAGAGTAGAACAGCAAACATGGGATGACACACAGCCAATTGACCCCTGACATACACCTCTCAAAGTTTAGCTGCTTATCAAAAAAAACCATCACAGAAGGAAAATGGTGTCAATATTTTTTTTTGTAATCAGGTAGAAAGTGGTTTCGTAATCACTAACGTCACACAGCCACAGTTGGGGGTTAGATGTTTGTATGTGCAGGGAAACAAATCAATGGTGGCATTGATGAATGGCTTTAGTGTCCAAGTGAAACGTGGTATGAGGTTGTTGGATGTGATAGCGAGCTTGGCTGGGAACACGTCTATACAGGGGCCAGCAGCTCCCCTCTCTGGCTGCAAAATCACAGCACAGCAAGTGGATTCATTGTAGGAAGTGAGAAGCTAAAGCCAGCCTGTCACTGGAGCTCTCTTTACCTCATATGCCTTTTTTTTAAAGACCCACTTGATTAAAAAACAGTGTTTGTGGTGTTTTTAATATATTCTTCTGATGATGGAGGACATATATTCAGAGAATAAGGGTCAAATTGCATTTCTGAGTATTTCTCTATTCAAATCATTGGGGAGCAGATGAAAAAAATTATACTTGAAAAACATTGTATTTGCGCCAAAATACTTTGGGCTGGCCATAAGGTCTCTGCTCCACTCCATTGTCCCTTGCAGACATATAGATCCATGTACGTCTTTGTTTTCCTTGTCTGAGCTGGAATCTGGCTCTAAGCTGTACGACTGGATAAAGTCTGAAATTGGCCATTTTTGTGGCACCGCTAATATTAGGTTGGGGTTGTGAGGGGCTGTAAGTCAGTGGTAGAAAGTGTAAACAGATGGTTGATGGGAAGTAAGGCAGGCTTTCTTCTCGAACAGTCCCACCCACAACTCAGAGGCAAATTTCTAATGAATTCCTGTCACTCTGAAACTATGTCCTAGAAAGCTGCACAATTTTTTCCCATTTTGGCTAAAAAGTGGTCAAAGCATCATTCAAGGACCACTTTGAACACTTCAACAACAAATTGAAAGTCAAAGTGGGACATTAAATGGGTCAGTTTGTTTGTGATCCTCATAAATTAGATTTAGGTGGATGTCTAACTTTAAACTTAAAAATGTATTTATTTGTTAAGCGCTTCTCATTCGTTATGAAGCACATAGTGCTTTAAATATAAGCAAAAAGGATACTCCAAAAAATGCAGTGTTAAAAAAAAGATGCACACACACAAAACAAAAATGACAGGATTTTCAGACAAAATTAGCACCCCCCTCTGTCCCCAATCCCTCTGTCCATCCACCCAGTTCCCCCATAAAGACCCTTGTGACAAAACTGGACAAAGACTTAAGAACTGCAGCTTTAAAAAAAACTGTCTGGCTTGGTACTGCTGTGCGAAATCATGGTATTATACTCTTCAAGTATATTTATTCCAAGGGGGTCAAACACAGGGGTCATCACTCTACAGGCACACTCTACAGCTACAAGACTATAGAGCAGGACCCCAGCCGCTGCAATTAGAACGGCTACCGCAGCCCCATCAGGCAAGTCGGTAGTGCCCCAGAACACCAAATTATATTTTAGATGATTATTTCCTAATAAATTTGAAAATGTTCAAGAGGATTTTGACCTTAAGTATATATAAAAATCCCTTATTTTTTACAACAGATCTCAATACTGGGTTTTATGATTTATTGATTGTTTGTCGTACGATGACGGACCCTACCACTAAGGCTTATAAATCATTTTAAAAACATGTTTCAGTCTAAAGGAGCAAACTTTGTCATTTGACAGTGTGTTTTCACAGAGAACTGCTCACACAAGAAAAGCCTTAAAAACAGAGTTGCTTAGTGAAACCTTACAGAATTAACCAGAGGACGAAGGATTTATTTAGTGTTATGAGACTGAAATTCAGCACCATAATCCTTGGAGGAGCTAAAATAAAACCAGCAGGGAAAATCAAATTGATGCTTCTGGAGCAGAGGGTTCAGGGATAACCTGAAAAATGTAAACTGGTTGCTGTGCTGCATGTGAACCTTTAGTGTGTTTCAGGAGTAGAGCACATTCACACAGCTGGAAATGACACGATGATACTTCATCAGCACTGCACTGATTCCATTTGTGTTCTTGTAATGTTATTGTGTTATAGAAGTATCTGTGGTTGTTTATTTTGCTGCTGGAAGGAGACTCGCAGTTTGAGACATTATTTCATAGTCCTGCTGTTCTGCTTCAGCAGCTGTTGGAATGTTTTAACAATACATGTGTTTTTCGTCCAGTTGATGTTTCTGCTTCCTTTTCTTTGTCTTTTGAGCATGCTGTACCTGACTCTTCTCCATTACTGCAGGATTTACTGTTCCTGCATAGCAGAAACTGGATTTGGTGCCCCATCAATCCTTCACATAGTTTGTGCTTCCTTAACTGGCTGTGGTTGTTGAATGTGAATGGATCTAAATGCTTTTTTGATAAGATGTCATCCTCACCTCCGCTTGCATTACCTGCCAGCCCACAAACTGAGAATATCACTTGGGATTCTGGCTGGATTCATGTTGAAGACACCTCAGGGTCTGAGCACTGGATGATGGGACTGTCTTGTTAAACAGTATTTTCTTGTTCTAGCATGACAGCGGTTGACTTTTAACTCTTCATGCAGCTGTAAACAAACTGTGTTTGGGATACATCTGTACCCTCTCGTGATTCATCATAACATCTTCTCCCGTTATTGATAAACAAATAGATTATCATTTCATGATGTTTAAGTTTGATAAATTTTGATTTGATCAATAAAGCAGTCTGGTTATTGATGTACTCTTCAAGTATTTCTCCTTATGCTGCATTCACAGAAAACGCAATTCGCATCCTTCACCTCTGTTTTGACGTGCGTCGAAAACGCTGCTCGATGCTTGTCTAAAAATGTCTTCATAAACCTGGTGAAACCTGTTTACAAATGTGGATCTTCTTTCTCTTTTGGCTTTTCCCATCAGGGGTCGCCACAGCGAAACAACCTCTCTCTCGAAGGTGAGTCACATGGTTAACTTGGCAATGTTTTACACTGGATGCCCTTCCTGACGCAACCCTCTCAATTTAACTGGGCTTGGGACCAGCACAGAAGCAAAGAAGGGAATAAGGAGCAGCCCGGATTCAAACCCTGGTTTCCCGGACGGGAGGCACCGCAAACCAGCACGAGCGAAACTGGCTACTCTGTTTACAAATTAGGACAATTGATTGATTTCAAGCATTGCAGTCAAAGCAATAAAGGATTACCAGATGTTTATCAAATTCATTACAGAAATGATTAAATAACTACAGTATACTTTGTACTTCAAAGTCGTTATGCTTTTTATGGTGATTTTTCTTGTAGTTACAAACCCTGAAGAAGTCCTGCACTGATACCAAACTCTGCTGAAGGAATTTTGACGGAATAAAAGCACAACCCTCACATGTCGCCAGTGTAATATATACGGTGCAAAAATACAATAGCTTTGACTGCGGTTATTGCAGAAATTACTTTGGCTAGAAAAGGTGAGGATCTGGGGCCATATCCTACTTTCATGTCGGGTGACAACTCATGAGCTATGTGTCACCGGCTGGCCTTTGAGCAGTGGGAGTGTAGGAAGTTCTTACAGGTCAGGTTAAATTAGTAAAGATCTTTATTCTTCCATAGGTATTTTCCTCTGACTTGGCACAAACACATTCACAAACCAAAGAGACGCTCGCCACTAAAATTACAGGTGGTTTAAATACTAATTGAGCATACCATCTCCTCCTTCCTGGAGGGAGGTTTACTTTTCCTGAAATCTACAATTCATATAAAAAAAACTAAATTCTTTATTTTAAATTCCTTAATTAAATTCTAAAATCCAGTTAATCTTTATTACTCTAATTTAAAATATCAAATAGAAATATTAAAACAACAAATATCGCCCAAATACAATGACTTCCCCCCTCAGGCCTCTGAATAGATTCTCCCAGAACCTTAAATATAGCTCTGTTCCTAGGTGAAGGGTTTTGCCGGCGAACTCTGGGGAAGACAAACATAGGTGAGTACATCTTGCAGTCACACCTTAATCTATTTATAATGAAGACTAACATTCCTTTCTTCCAGGTAGCTGCCAATTCATCTTCACACCACACAGGAAAAGTAAAATCATGCAAACCCACCTAAACCCTTATTCAAACCTATATAATGTGCCATTTGTTCCTGTTTTAAATGTTACTTTTTAAAATGTTGTGTGCCCACGTACCATACCTATAACTTTAATGAAGTAACGAAGGAACTCTTCGTTACACTATGCAAAGGAGTGCGAATCATTCCTGGAAAAACACAAACTCTGGAAGAAAAGATAAATAATGTGAAGAAAATCTGCTCTTTCGAATGCTCCTTTTTACTGTTTTGTTGAGAACTTAAAACAAATTTTATTGTGATGACACTTTGTATGATGCAGAAGTGTATCATATTAAAGATTGTGGTTTTCACTGCTGTCTTGTTTCTCTTTAAACTTGCCTCATGTTACAAGAATTAATCAGGTCAGAATATGTTTTTACAATGCAGTTACTTCACCCTTACCGAAAAGTTAGCATTGTCTCATTTGTTAAGGTCAGAAGACCAAGTGTGTATGTACACTGTACGAGAAGGTAATACGTAAACATACCCAGCAACTACTGAAAGTACCATGTAGTTGAGTGGAAAAAGGGCTGACTTTCTTTTACAGTCCAGTTTCATTGTACTTAAGGGGTACTTTCTGTGATAAATTCATGGTAAATACCATGAAACATACGAGTGTAGACTTAAATTCGAGGTACTTTATTTGTACTTACCTTGTTTTTACATGTGCCACAAAACACATCTTTGCACAACATGTAAATACCCAGTAAGTATATTATAAATATCCAGTACATACCACATAAGTATGAACCAAATAGTACCACATAAATACACAGCAAGTACCATGTAAGTACTGAGTAGACAGATAAAAGTACCATATAAGTACCCAGTAAGTCCCATAAAAAGTACCATGTAAACACCCTGTAACTACCCAGTAAATTCCATAGAAATTACCATGTAAATACCCTGAAAGTACCCAGTAGTTAGTTACACAATAAGTATCATGTAAATACCACTTAAGTACACTGTAAATACTTTACTGTAAAAGAAAGCGTTACCACATTTGTATTAAAGTTATATATTAAACCTTTGATAAGCAAGTCATGGAAACCTTTACTTCCCCCTTTCGACACCACACTGAGCTGATTCACAAGAACAGCGCCCCCCATCATGAGGATGTCTTCATGTTAGAGGTGAGGTGATGTGCAAGGTGGCCCTTGAGTGCAAAATACTCTGGTTTCCCTTCTTTGATTCCCTTAAACGAGCCACCCATTTGCAGGAATGAGGGTTGTCCCACCTGGATGATACACATTTGGACTGAATCCAGCACCACTTTGAATCATGAAGTCACTTAACAAGGCAGACAGACTCATGCAGGAAATCGTTTCTCCTGCTGATTGAAATGTTTTTTTACCGCCACTTTATGGGAACATGCAGCCGCTGCATTTCCACCAAGAAGCCATGAAATATTAAGCATTTCATATTAAAAATAGGCTCGGCATTCTGAATGTGTTCAGAATGGAGGATGGAACAGGAAGACCAGAAAATGGTAAATTCTATGCTATTCTATGGATTTAACCCTTGTGCTATCCTATGACCCCACCTTTACATTGACGTGTTATCCCTACCATGACAAAGGTGGATAAAAGTGAAGAGGATTTTATGTAATCCATGGACGCCAGTGAAGGTCACAAATCATTGAAAAAAAGGATAAGAGCATTGTCTAGTGGGTCTAGATGACTCAACTCCCAATGTTAAAGTGCCTAGGATAGCACAAGGGTAAAGAAGAGGCTCAAGACCCACCTTTATAATTTGGCTTTCAGTTGATTTTAACTGCTAATTTATTCTTTTAGTTTTAGTATATGCTATTTTATGTATTTAATTTCATTTTATGCATCTTATTCTCAATTTAATGTTTTTATATACATCTAATGCCTTTAATTTTAGCATCTTGTCATGATTTTACCCCAGTGTTTCTTGAGGGGATCTTTTCTGCAAGGGCTTGCCGGCTTGGTCGGCACAATCATATCAGGAGTGCACAACCATCACAAAGCCCTCTCATCTACTGCTAACACAAGGTTACAAGCCAGGCCGCACTGCTCCTAGCATGTCTGTGTCTCTTAGCAGCCGGACACAAATCGTTGAAGAAAAAAGGTTCAGCGCACTGTCTTGTGGGGTCCAGATCACCCAACTCCCAATATTAAAGTGCCTAGGATAGCACAAGGGTTACAAGCTCTGGCTCTAAGTAAGTAAATGATCCCTAACAGATGTTTGAGTCAAAACAGTCAAACAAAATAAAGGATTCAAATCTAAAACTGAATTTAAGAAGTGATGAGTAATCCAAACTCAATAGCTCTAAAAAAAAACAATGATAACTACCTACGGATACATAGTGCGTTCCAAATTATTATGCAAATTGTATTTGTACGTGTCGAAAAGACAACATTCTTTGTTTTTCAATTAAACTCATGGATGCTATTGTGTCTCTGGGCTCTTTGGATGACAGATGATCTCAGATAACTGTGATAATTACTTTGCCAGATACTAAAATAATATTACAAAGCAGAAAACACATATTTGAAGCAACTGGTGTCTCTGGAGTTCCACCAACATCAAGGTGCAGGATCCTCCAGAGTCTTGCAGTTATATGTAAACCTTCCATTCGGCCACCCCTAAACAACACTTTTCCTGCTCTCCTCATATGTTTCTAATATGATTTAGCAGTAAGCCTAACTCTTGCTGAAAGGAGTCGAGTCAGGGAGTAGCTTCCAAGCTCTGTTTATTTTTCGGCATTAAACAAAGACAATGAGGTCTCTGGCACAAACAGAAGTGGGATGGCGACAGATGACAAGACTGCATGGCAAAGACTGAATTAACATGGCTGACATTGACTTCCTCTCATGAACTCAAAAATGGCCTTCAAAATAAAAGCATGAACAAACCATGACTTCAGAATAAAGAGAAATCTAATTAAATAGAGGCAAACAAACCGGGGGCAGAACACTCCCCGCCTGGCATCTGTAATGATGTCATATATTAACTATCAGGCCAACAGTCTATTGCAGTTATTTCTTGACGAGCAAAACAATCTCAGTAATGGGTCTAAAAAACATTCGAGCAGAACCATCCTGTACAGTTTTGAGTTCAATCTTGCAGACACGTCCATCGCGTCCAGGAAAGGTTCTCGTCACAAGAGCCATAGACCAGTCGTTTCAGCACGTTCCAGCATCCTTCATCAAAACAACATCTTTTTCTTCAACATTTGGACTTGCGTTTTGCCATTTGCGTCGAACTTGGAGGGTCTGCAAGCATTCGTCGCCATCAGCTCCAAAATTGGTCTGCCAAACATTGAACTTGACGCCATTGTCGCTTGTACAAATCCTTCTCTGTAAAGTTTCCTGGAGGAGGTGGTACACTTTGTTTCTGAGTGAGAAGCATTGCTGGTGTAAGCAACTCTGGAGCGTCCGGATCTGAAGAAACTGGAACAAGGGGACGAGATTTGATGATGGCCGTCACTTCTGCCAGCAACGTACAGAGAACTTCATGAGACAAGCTGGAAGAGTGGGTATGCATCAGCATTGCATCCAATATTCTCCTCGCGACGCCTATCATGCGTTCCCATGCACCACCCATGTGTGATGAGTGAGGTGGATTAAAGTACCACGTACAACCTTGGCTGTTTGAATACAGCTGGACCTTTGACTCCTCCAACACCTTGCGGAATTCCAGCTCTTTAGAAGCACCAACAAAGTTAGTTCCACAATCAGAATGCAGTTGTTTGGAAGGGCCACGAATGGCAAAGAACCTTCTCAGAGAGTTGATGAAAGAGGAAGTGTCCATGGATTCAATCACTTCAATATGGACAGCACGTGTACTCAAGCATGTGAAAAGGACTGCCCAGTGCTTAGAGTTGGCAAGGGCTCCTCTGGTTCGCCTGGCTGTAACAAGCCAGGGACCAAAAATGTCCAATCCAGTGTATGTAAATGGCGGTGATACACTTTGTCGTTCCGGTGGCAAATTGGACATCTTCTGAGTTTCAGTTTTTCTTCTGAGCTTCCTGCATGCAACGCATCCATGCAGAATGCTGCTGATACATCTCTTTCCACCAATCAGCCATATGCCTGAATCTCGGATAGCCCCTTCAGTGAAGCTTCTGCCTTGATGCTGCACTTGTTCATGATAATGCCTTATCAGCAAGGAAGAAACATGGTGTTTCCCTGGTAGAATGACTGGATGTTTCTCACTGTCGCTTAGATTGGCTGAGTCCAACCTGCCTCCAATCCTCATCAAGCCGTCCGGACCTTTGACAGGGTTCAGCTTAACAAGCTGACTTCTTTTATTTATCACCTCTCCCTTGGCAAGAACTTCCCATTCAGATGGAAATGAAGTCATTTGAACTGAAAGAAGAACCACTGTAGATGCTGCGGACAACTCACTGACAGTGCGAGGCTTCGAACACCAATGCCAGCCATGACAAACCTTATTCTTCACTTTGAAAGAATGCACAATGTGGATAAGGGAAGCAACTGACCTTTGTAGGGATTTCCAGGAAGAAAATCTTGTAAACTTGTCAGGAGTGAGAGTCTTCTTCTCAACAAGATTAGTCACAGAACTTGTAACTTGAGGTCGAATTTCGACATCCAAGTCTGGGTTAACAAGCTCAAAGGTCTCTAGAAGCTCATTGGTTAATTGGACCTTGTGAAGAAAGGGTGGACCTGTAAACCAGTTGGTTTCAACAAGCTGTGAGGCTTGGACTGACCTGGAAGCATGATCTGCAGGGTTATGTTCAGTAGGCACATATTTCCACTATTTTGGCTCAGTGGACTGTCGGATTCTTTGGACCCTGTTGTGCACATACACATAGAAACGTTTGGACTGGTTGTGTATGTATCCCAGTACTACCTTGCTGTCACAATAGAAGGTCACTGCACTAAGGTGGATGTCGATTTCTTCTGCGATGTATTCAGCCATTTCTACAGCTAGTACAGCAGCACACAACTCCAAATGAGGAATAGTGGGTTCGGATACAGGTGTTAACTTGGCTTTTACAGCAATAAATCCCACATGAATTTCACCATTTTCTTGGCTTGTTTTGAGATATGCTACCACCCCAATGGCTTTGGTTGAGGCATCTGAGAAGATGCATATCTCATTTTTCTTGGCGTTGAAAGGAGATGCTTTTGTGTAGGCTCGAGGGACATCAAGGTTTTTGAGCTCTTGAAGTGAATCTCTCCATATTTTCCACATGTTCCATTTATCTTGTGGGAGAGGATCATCCCAATCACTTCCTTCCTTTGTCAGTTCTCTTAGGAGGAATTTTCCCTGAATTGTGACTGGAGCAACAAGACCGAGGGGGTCGAACAGACTGTTCACAGTAGAGAGAACTCCACGACGAGTGAATGGTTTGTCATCAATGGATACCTGGAAGGTGAAGGTGTCTTTCTTGACCTCCCAGCTCAACCCAAGACTTCGTTGTGTTGGAACGACTTCCTCATCCAAAAAGAGGTCTTTGATGTTCTTTGCATGATCCTCTTCTGGGAAGGCCTTCAACACCTCTTTGCTGTTGGAAGTGATCTTATGGAGTCTTAAGTTGGACTTTGATAGAGAGGTTTGAGTTCTCTTCAGCAATGAAAGGACCTCTTATTCAGTAGGTCTTGAAATCAGCCCATCATCCACAAAGAACTCTCTTTCCACAAAGTTCCGGGTGTCTGATCCATACAGTTGCTCTCCTTTCATTGTAGCTCTTCTGAGACAATAAATCGCAACTGCTGGTGAAGGGCTATTGCCAAATACATGAACTCGCATTCTGTACTCAACAATGTATTTGGTGGGATCATTATTGCGATACCACAAAAAGCGCAGGAAATCTATGTGATCCTCTCTTACAACAAAACAATGGAACATCTGCTCTATGTCCGCCATAACAGCTACCTCTTCTCTTCTAAAACGTAAGAGAACTCCTAACAGATTGTTATTCAGGTTGGGTCCGGTGAGCAGGACATTGTTTAGCGAAATACCTTTGAATTGTGCGCTAGAGTCGAACACGACTCTGATCTGTTCAGGTTTCCGAGGGTGGTAAACTCCAAACATTGGTAGGTACCAACACTCCTTTCCTTTAGGCAGTGGAGGAGCCATTTCTGTGCAGTTTTGGTCAAACATCTTCTGCATGAAAGCAATAAACTGATTCTTCAGTTTATTGCAAAGTGGTCTTTGTGAATTGAATGGAAGTGGGGCCACCCAAGATTGTGTCTCATCTTGAAAAACTTCTCTGTCCATTATTTTTAGAAATCGTTCATCCTCTATTGAGAGGGATAGTTTGTCATCATCTACAGTTCTTTTGAAGACTGTCAAACCAAATGAGTCATTGGCTGCGTCTGTGTGGCAGCGACTGAGGGAAAAGCTGTGGTTTAAGATGGGGCTGATTGGTTGGGTAATGTTGACGTGTGTTGTGCAAGGTCTGAAAAATGAAGGTCTATCATTATCTAAAATGTTGGTTTTGTAGCTGTGGATGATTGGTTTATCGCCTTACCTAAACACACATCACCAACCAACACCCATCCTAGGTCAAATCTCTGTGCAAAGGGTGAGTTTCCTGGACCATTTTTCCACTCTCTCACCTTGTGGACTTGAAGAATGTCTCTGCCAAGCAGAAGAAGAATCTTGGCATTGTTATCCAATGGAGGAATTTCATTGGAAATAGACTTGAGATGTTGATGGTGTAAGGCAGCCTCTGGTGTTGGTATTTCTTCCCGATTGTCTGGTATGTCATCACATTCGATGAGTGTGGGAAGAGGAACGCTAACTCCATTATTCACCCCTTTGATTTGAAAGCCAAATCCTCTTCTGCCTGATTTTTCAACCAAGCCAGCACAAGTCTTTAATGTGTAAATATATGGGTTGCTCTGAATGTTGAATATGTCAAAAAACTCTGACCTAGCTAGAGATGTGTTACTCTGGTCGTCAAGCACAGCATACATCTTGATAGCTTTGTCTGGGGTTTCTCTTGGGTGAACTTCAACAAGGCAAATCTTTGAACACGATTTAGACTTAAAACAATCTCCACAAACGTCAGTGCAAAGAGGACTCACCACGGATGTAGCTGTGGTGTCCTGGTACTCTCGCTCCCCGCCATTGTCTTTTGGGGTTCCTGAGCCCTTGTACGCCCATGGTGGTGAACCAGGATGAAGAGCTGTCACGTGGTTCTCACTGTTGCACTCATTACACATTAATGTTGCTTTGCAGTCACGAGCCAAGTGAGAAGAGGAGGAACAGCATTTGAAGCAGATGTTTTGATATTTAAATAAGCCTTTCTTTGTTCAAGAGTTTTTAGTCTGAATCCACGACAGCTTTTCAAGGAGTGGGGCTTCGTGTGAATGGGACAATGCTTTGTTAGGTCATCCATAGCTGCATTATTCGGTGGTGCATCAACAATTACTTTGGTCTTGTGCACTGAGATTGAGTTTTTGAGGTTGCTTTGTTTTACAAGTTGTCTGTCTGTGAACCCGCTGCCACCAGAATGTGTAAAGCTGGGATCATTCCTAGTCTTAGCCTGGTAGCAAACAAACGAAGTAAAAAAGGAGAAAGGGGGGTTTGCAACCTTCCACTCTTCTTTATACTTGAATCCCTCAGAAACCCATCTTTCCTGCAGGTTGTATGGCAACTTCTCCACGATCGGTTTAATGCCACGGGCAGTGTCCAAATATGCAAGGCCAGGTAAATAAACATCCTGCTTGGCTGAAAGTAGCTCCATCAAAAGATCACCTAGCTCTTGTTGCTTGTGGTTGTCTCTGTTTGATATTTTTGGGAAATTGTACAACCTCTTAAAGAGAGCACTTTCGATAACTTCAGGTGCACCGTAGCATTCATCCAGTCTTTCCCAAGTCATTTGAAGTGCTGTTTTTGGGTTGCCTGTACACACTGCTCTCAAACGTTTGACATAACCAGCAGAAACCCTTCCAAGCCACTTTGAAAGTAAATCCAACTGCTCGCTGGCTGTCAAATCTAAATCTTTGATAGTGTTGTAGAAAGAGGACCTCCATGCTCTATAGGATTCTGGACAGTCGTCAAAGTGAGACAGGCCTGTGCTCACGAGTTCTTTCCGTGCCAAATACTTTGCCATGTCCATCATTGCTGTAGGCTCTGGACAGCTTGTGTGAGCATCTTGAAAGTTGTGTGGAACATTTGAACTTGGTGGTTTTTTATCCATGTTGTTTCTGTCAGAATTTTCAAATGTCTTTTCACCTTTAAGTTGAGGTTGACTGGTGCCATGAAGCTGCATGGTTGAGCTCGTAAGATGTTCTTTCTGGCGAGTACAGGGTGCTTCTGACCTTGGCCGACGGGGTGAGGGCCAGACGTCTGTCACAATGTATTCCTCTTCTTTAAACTGGACATGATCTGAAGGTTTAAGAGCAACTTGAATCGAAGTGTTAGTTTGTTGTGGTAAGCCAGTGACTCCTGGTTTAGGTGAGCAGCCTGGTCTTTTACATAGTCACTGACACGCTCATGTGTACGTTGCATTGAAACCGAGGGGCTCCTCTTACTATGCAGTTCACCAGACTCCAATTCAACTGCTGCTTCCAAAACTTCCGCTTGAGCGACAGCAGCAGCAGCTTCTCTTTCAAGATTCAGAGCTTCCAAGTTAGCTTCTAATCTTGCTTTGTCGACATTAATGTCTATCTCTCTTTGTGCAAACATAGCACGTGTGCGGGCAGCTTCTGCCTTTGGCTCTAGCTCGAACTGCAGCAGCACTTACTGAGGATCGGCTTGAAGATACTGAGCTCTTTCTAGAACTTCTTGAACTGTGAACGGATGCTTCATAATCCACAGGCTTTCTTTCTTTAGGCTTTGCACTAGAGGGCTGCATTGGGATCGGGTCCCGCGGGACCCAACCCAAATCTCGCGGGATTGGGCAGTTTGGATTGTGCTGCGGGCGGGAGCGAGCGGCAAAAAATAAACCCCGCAGGATAAGTGCTGGCATGAATATCTCATGAATATATATTAGCCGACAACATTAGGGTGTGCAGCTGTTGGTTTCTTATGTACTGAAGCTCTGTGAAGGCACCAGGTAGAGACGCCCAATGGGCTCTGTCATGTAACCTGATGTTGGGGGTGCGCCCTGCCCCGCCTCTTACTAAGAGCGCGCTTCAGGCCGTCTGTCTGCGCGCACACACGCACACTTTTAACCGAACAGGATTTGTGAAAATATATTTAATATTTAAGTTGCACATTACACAAGAGGAATGCATGAAAAGATGAGGTTGGAGGAGGACATGAATCTCTTTAATAATACCAATACAAATACGTGTTTTTTTTCCTGCGGGACGGGGGACGATACAAAATCAATGCATCCCTATTACTGTGCGGGACTAAATTCTCTGAGTTTTGCGGGTGCGGGCGGGAGTGGACATACATATTGCGGGAGCGGGCGGGAGTGTAACGCATACATTGCGGGAGCGGGCAGGATTGGTCAAAAATTCAGTGGGCGCGGGCGGGAGCGGGATGAAGAAAATAGTCCCGCGCAGGGCTCTACTTTGCACCTTTCATTATTGCATCATCCATACTTGTCGTTTTAGCTTGCTGCCGTATTGTCTTTTTACTTTCCTGCTCTCCTCATATGTTACTAATATGATTTAGCAGTAAGCCTAACTCTTGCTGAAAGACGTTGAGTCAGGGAGTAGCTTCCAAGCTCCGTTTATTTTCGGCATTCAACGAAGACAATGAGGTCTCTGGCACAAACAGAAGTGGGATGGCGACAGATGACAAGACTGCATGGCAAAGACTGAATTAACATGGCTGACATTGACTTCCTCTTATGAACTCAAAAATGGCCTTCAAAATAAAAGCATGAACAAAACATGACTTCAGAATAAAGAGAAATCTAATTAAATAGAGGCAAACAAACCGGGGGCAGAACAACACTCACAAGCAGAAAGGGCTGCAGTGGGCGCAGACATACATAAATGCTCATGTGTCGCTTAACGAGACACAGAAGATAGACGTAAGTTATTTATTAGTTTATTGTTTAGTTTTTCTTCCGGGACTTTTAAAGTAATTTTAAATACCAAACTGAATCATCCATAAACTAAACACCAGAATGTGCAGTTTGCAGACTTTTTAAAGGGTCTGGGATGAGCAAGGAGAGAAAAAGTTTGGTGATAAATAAATAGCTGAGTCATTACTGTCTTTAAATTCTGCTTGATTGCACTATTTCCCCACAGCAAGCAGAGTTTTCTGTCTTAATAGCGCGCAGAAATAGAGTTTAGCCCTGGGCAGACAAAAATCAGCAAAATCAGAATAAAAATGTGTCACTTTTAAAATGTGTTTATTGACAAATATATGCCCTGAATCTGTTTGATGCTCCCTGTCAGAACATTTCAATTCTTCCAAAAATGCTCGTTCCATATTTTAAAAATGTCCTTGGAATGTCCTCCAGCTTCAAATCTGGTGCTATCATTTTTACAGAGCAATGAAGCGAACATGAATTAGCAACAAAAAAAAAAAGATCACCTAGCTGTTTGACGAGGTCAGAATACAGGAGGAGCAGACAAGCATAGCCTGCGTGACGTAAGGGGTGTATTGCAGCTGTGCTTGAATTGTGTCTGCTTTTAATATTTTAAATTGATCAATAGGATGGTTTTGATCAATTTTAACTTTTAACTCTTTTAACTTTGTTGATGAAAGAAAAGGAAAACAATTCTAACATATTAATGAGGTTTATTTTAGAAAATGTGCATTTTTCCAATGGAAAGTTGTTATTTCCATTTAGTTTAGGTCAAATAATAACAGGACAGAGTTACAGAGCAGGTTGTGTCTGACCAGAAAATCCTGCTAGAATTACTAAAGAGTTTCAATAAAAGATATTTTCTACAAAATTAAAACTAAAGTTGCATATGACATTATATAGCCCCGCAAGCCCCACACACCCTCTCCACACAGTCCACTTCTGACCCGCCCTCAGTGGCTGACCAGCTGCTAAACGCCCCTCATATTTCCCTTCTGCCCCTGCCACCCTGCGCTGAACGAGACAAAAAGGGAGAAAAAAAGTTTTTTTTTTTTTTAAATGCCGTGGTTTGGGTTTGGACTTGCCTGTGCAGCCTCCCGGCTGTCCTCCGAACCTGCCACATTGGAAAGCCCAGCCTCCGGACCGGCCTTTTAGACAGTTTCCCCAGTGTGCCCGGTCTCTGTGGACTTTGTTTTCCTCCGGGCCCCCTCCTCTCCCCCCTCCCTTTTGGAGCCTTGGACCGGTTCTTTGAGGGTGGCGGGGGTACTGTCATGGTTTGGGTTTGTTTGCCTTAGTTTTTGGCTTCCATTTTGTTTCTGTCATGTTTGAGTTCTGTTTTCTGTTTGATTTTTAAGGTTTCCTATTTGTCTTTGTTTTTGAGTTTTGGTCCCAATCTCTCCTGGGGGGTATTCTATTGGTAACAAGTAACTGAGTTAAATTTATTCAACCTAATTTCTTACATCTATAAAACTCAATAATTGTTTATACAGCTCAAATTTACATATTTATCTAACTCATCTTCTTAACCGTTTATTCCCTTTCGGGGTCACGGGGTTGCCGGAGCCTATCCCGGCCACTTGGGCGTAGGCAAGGGATACCCTGAACTGGTCGCCAGTCTGTCGCAGGGTGGAATATCCTCAATCACACATCCATTCACTCTCACACTCACACCTATGGACAATTTAGAGTTGCCAATCAACCTATGTAGCATGTTTTTGGACGGTGGGAGGAAGCCGGAGATCCCGGAGAAAACCCACGCATGCACGGGGAGAACATGCAAACTCCACACAGAAAGGTCCCCCATTGATGTTGTGTTTTTCATGTCCCCCAGCCGGGACTTGAAACGGGGGCCTTCTTGCTGTGAGGCAAGAGCGCTAACCACTGCGCCACCGTGCAGCCTTATTTATCTAACTAAATGTCATATTACTCCAATTCAATTAATATTTTTTCCCTTCTTAATTTATAATATTTCTTGAACTCTCACATGTCTAAGTTTGAGCCGGCAGATATGCTCAGTTTTATAACAATATAAAAGAAGGAAAAAAAAATGCACGGAGTGCATAAATTGACTAAAGAATTTACCGTCATTGTCATTACAATGGCAAATGGTAGGGGTGCCATATAAACTCATCATCCTCTTATTCACTTTTACTCATGGTGCAAATACGTAAGCATAGTAGGACAAAATAACTCGGCGAAACACGGCAAAACACAGTAAAACAGCCTAACAACTATGGCCACAAAGCCACACTTAAACCAAAATCCATCCAGACAGGCAAAGGGAATGGTATCCCACAATCCCTTGCGGTGCAAATCTAACAGCAGCACCAAAGTTACACCTAATTAATTGAAATAATTTGAATGAAAGTAAAATAACTGTCTGAAAACTAGGTGTTATTTTTAAGCTGACTTAACAAAAAAGAAAATGATTTATCTTAACTGAAGCAAATAATTGAGTTAGATCAAAGTAAAAAAGTTTATTTTTCCAACATCCATATGTGGTCTTATCACCCTCTCATGGTGGAAAAAGTATTATCTGGGCTTCTTCATCCATTAAATCATCTTCAAATGGACACGCCATGCTGCTTCACCTCCCTGTAAACAAACTAACCTTCAACTAAACCTGCTCCAGACCAGGTTATGTTCAGAGCATGAGTTGCCATGACAACTGGACATATCCTGAAACATAGCTCCATTTCTGGAACCGAAAGCTGAGGTTATCAACTTCCTTAGCCTCAAACTTACCATGGGAGCTAGCATAATCTGCTTTCTGGAATACCCCCCTGATCGTTTTCAAGTCTTGTCTAATTTCCTAATTTCCTAATAATTCCTAATAATTCTAATTTCTAATTTCCCTGCCCATCTGATACCCTGTCTTCCTGGTTATCCCGACAGTTGGCTTTGTGTGTTTATCCTGCTCAGCAGCGCTTTTTGTTTGAGAAATAAAACCCCTTTGAACCCCTTAGAACCACCTGCCTCCTCGTCTCTGCATTTCGGGTCCTTCATCAACCCAATGTCGCCATAGCAACCATATCATTTTTTTGGTCGCCTGGGGAAAATGTTTATTTTTTTAAAATAATTGGTAAAAGTAAATTTTAAGACTTCTTTGGCGATATAGGTTATGGTTAACCATGCCGACATTCCTAGTATGTTCATATTGTGTGTTATATCATTCATATCAGCTTTAGCTGGGGATTGATGTTTTAATCTTGCACAATTTTCTGGTAAAAAATGTGCAACCAACAGATGAACGTCATTTTTGCAAGTTCGCCACGCTAACGCTGTTCAAAACCTACAACTTTTAATGGCAACATTTTTTTAGTAGCTTCCCAAAGATGCTTGAGGAGTTAGGAGCCAGTGTGCATTAAAAAGTGATAATGGACAGGGATAATGAACGCCTAAAAAATGAGTTTCAGACACATAGCTTATATGCTGTAAGTCACTGCGCTGGCTTCTTTAAAACAAACTTTTGCTTCATCATCTGGACAAAAACAAGCAGTAAGAGGTGAATTTTCTGTCTGAACCTATGCATTATTTAACCTTTTGTGACGACTAGCATATATATCGCTTTCCTTTGCCGGTGCAGTCAAGGTTCCTGCTGTTGTCATGAAAAAGCAACAAAAAGTCAGCTTTTTGTGAAAAAAGCAATCCAAACCGAAAAAATAACAACAATAAAGTACTAAGAACTGATTAAATATTTATTTCTTTTGTAAGTGACCATGGTATAAGCAGGTTAATAGCCTTCAAAGTGTGCATTATCAGAATTTAATGCACTTCGCATCGGATGATTCAGGCTTCCACAACGTGTGTTCATGTCTGATAATGCACATTTCGTCAGCCATTACTCTTACAAGTCTAAGACTTTTCATGCATGTACCAACAATGTATAACTTAATGTTGCATATATGGCAGACATATGTTAAAATTATGTAATTTATCTGACTTTTAGATTTGGCTTTTACGTTGATTTACGTGTTTTTTTGCATGGTTTATTCGTACCTCTTCTTTGGTTTTAATGTGGTTCATTCATGACACATCTGTGAAGATTTTACATAAAGAAAGGACTTTATGTACTGCAATGGTTTAAAAGTCTCAAAACACTTGACACACCTTCTAGTTCCAAGAGAACACCGAGCTGGAATCAATGAAAACGTAGAACCTGTAGAGGAACCTTTGAAAGTTTGCAATTACTGTAAACCAGAACTCCACATGAAAAATATGACTATACTATATATAACTGTACATACAATAACAGGTTAATTAATGAGTGAAGGGGAAAAAGGCATAAATCTTTTATAAAACTCAAGTGAACAGCCAGCATCTATACGTCTTCTGTGTTCACTACAGCTCAACAAACAGGAATAATCAGTCAAGTCAGCTCAGCCAGCAGATGCAGTGAAACACTAATTGGGAGTGTATAGATCTCCAATGGGAACACTTTGGTCTTTCATGTTGATAGTGACTATAAAATAATGTTGTGACATAAAAGGTCATGTAATGACACTAAAGCTCTCTAACAGGAAATTAGAAGAAGGATGGAGGAGGACAATCAAGTCCAATGGTGGTCTCCACAGCACATCACAAAACCCACACAATTGACTGCGATGGAATGAACCAGACTGAGGGAGCAGAAGAATTGGATCAATTCTCTCCCTTTATCATCTCTGTGCACTAATGCAGCTGCATGAGGAAAAAAAATGATGGAGGGGAGCATTTATAGAGAAATGTCATCTCCAGGAAGGAACAAAGTCAGTCACCCTGACAGAAGCTGAAAGACCGAGAGATGGGAATAGAGCCAGAAAAAGACAATGGGAACGCCACCTAAAATAAAATACACATGCTAGGGTTAGCGGTGACTGAATCCAGCTGGAAATAGTTTACTTTGTCTCTTCATTCATCATAAATGTCCCTTTTGTGTGTGTTAAAGAGGTGCAGTTAAAATTGGTGGACAGGGGTGATACAGACTCCTGCATTCTACAACAGCAGAATCTGATATCCCAGAGGGCCCTACATGAATTTTATCTGCAAGCATTGGCTTTAAAGACACCATGTTCAATGAATATTCCCCGTTTGAATATCAGGCCATTGTATTTAATAATCCCGTCATGTTGTGTTTGATAGTGTACAGACCTCCTAAATATAATTCATCTTTCATTTCTGATTTTTCTGAACTACTTTCTTTAGTATACATAGATTTTAGAAAAATAATGGTTCTAGGTGAATTTAATTTACACATTGATGACCCTTCAGGAGTTCATGTCCATGACTTTATGAACATTTTAACAGTTATGGATTTTGTTCAACATGTGAGTGTGCCCACCCACAACAGAGGTCACACTCTGGATCTCATCATTACTTACGGCCTGAAAGCCTCAGTGACTTCTGTTGTGGATGTGGGCATTTCTGATCATTCTTGTGTGTTTTTTAAAATTCTTGACTGCATGATTGAGAAGCCCCCTGAGAGAACCATTAGAAGGCGCCGTCTACAGCCTGAAGTGGCTGCAAACTTTATCTCACACTTGGAAAATCAGCAACCAACTCCTCCATATCCATCATTGGACTTATCAATAAAGCATTTCAGTAATAAACTCACCGGAATTCTGGACAAAGTCGCCCCATTTAAACTACAAACTGTTAAAGAGAAAGTTCCACCACCCTGGAGAACAGAAGATATTAAGAAACTTAAAAGAATCACAAGAAGGGCAGAACGACATTGGCGAAAAACTAAACACTTTAATACATTACAATAACTCTATTAAAAAGGCAAGGCAAGACTACTTTTCAAAGTTCATAGCAGAAAATCAGTCAAAGCCAAAAATCCTCTTTGCCACAATTGATAAAATAATCAATCCAACCTCTGGCCCACCATCCACCTTTGTCAGTAAAACCTGTGAGGAGTTTGCAGTCCACTTCACTACTAAGATAGATGACATTAGATCATCTATCCTACAGGGGAGGAATCAACGACCCTGTGTTGACCTTTCTACTGCTTGTCCTCTTATCAGTGAGAAAACGCTCGACAGTTTTGTCTTGTTTGACGCTGCAGCACTCAGAGAAGTGATGTCCCAAATGAAAACAAAAACGTGTTCTCTTGATCCCATCCCCACCTCACTTTTTAAGTCAGTTTTCACATCGTGTGAGGAGGAATAACTAAATATCTTGAACGACTCTCTTCAGACTAGAGTCTTCCCTCCAACCCTAAAGACAGCTATACTATAGTGAGACCCATTCTGAAGAAGAGTGGTTTAGAAATATCAGATCTAAACAACCGGCTGGTTTCCAACCTGTCATTTTTAAGTAAAATTTTAGAAAAGCTTGTTTTTACTCAACTGAATGATTTTATTAATGAAAATAACATTTTAGAAAAGTTTCAGTCTGGTTTTAGATCTCATCACTCAACAGAGATGGCACTTGTCAGGGTCTTAAATGATCTCAGGTCCAACGCTGACAGGAAGAAAGTATCTGTTTTAGTCTTACTGGACCTGAGTTCAGCCTTTGACACAGTTGACCACTCTATCCTTTTAAACAGACTTCATGACATGGTTGGAATTACTGGGACAGCTTTTAGTTGGTTTAAATCCTACCTTACAAATAGAGATTTTATTGTTAATTTAAATGATTTCTCATCTGAAAGGCACAAACTGACTTGTGGGGTGCCCCAAGGCTCCATCCTGGGTCCCACACTTTTTAATCTTTACATGCTTTCACTTGATGTCATCAGGAGACACGGCATTAACTTTCATAGCTATGCTGATGACACTCAACTGTATGTAGCTGTGTCTCTTGATGACACTGGACCCCTGGATAGTCTTTTAAACTGTATTTTAGATATTTAAATGTGGATGGGAGAGAACTTTTCGCAGCTCAATCAGGACAAGACTGAAGTCTTGGTTATCGGTTCTGAAGCTGAGAGAGATAGGGTGCAATTTTATCTGTCAACCAACTTTATGAAAATATGTGATACAGTAAGGAACCTCTGTGTGATTTTAGATGCAGATCTTAGCTTTGAAAAACATGTCAATCAAGTAACTAAGACTGCATTTTACCATCTCAGAAATATCGCCCGAGTGAGACCCTTTCTCTCTAGAGCCAGTGCTGAAATCTTAATTCATGCTTTTATTTCATCAAGATTAGATTACTATAATGCCCTCTTTTCTGGGGTAAAGACAACCACTCTAAATTGCCTGCAGCTAGTCCAGAATTCTGCTGCACGCCTTTTAACGAGAACCAGGAAGAGGGAGCACATTACACCGATCTTAAAATCTTTGCACTGGCTCCCTATCGGCTTCAGAATTGATTTTAAGATTCTTTTAATAGTTTTCAAGACTTTCCATGGCCTTGGTCCTTCTTTTATATCCGCTTTTAGCATATGAACCTCCCAGAGCCCTTAGATCGTCAGGCGCAGGCCTGCTGATGGTCCCTAGAGTCAAGACAAAAATCCATGGTGTCCATCGTTTGGACACTACTGACCGCGTCTGTGGAACAGTCTACCTGAGGATGTGAGGACCTCATCCACTGTTGAGGTTTTTAAAAAGAAACTAAAGACTTATCTATTTAACTTAGCTTTTAATTAGATTTTATATGTGGTATCTTTACTCCTATATTTTATATGCTATTTTATCAAATATTTATTTGTTTAATGTCCTTTAGTCCTTTTTATATCTTAACTTATTCTAATTTATATTTTAGACTTTTTTAGGCACTGAATCATCTTATCTTATTTTATTTTAATTAATATTTGCATATTTTACCTGTTTTCATATTTTAACTTTCTTATTTTATTACTTTTACATTTTAGACTGTTAACGAGTGTTTTGTCACCCTTGGCCGGGGTGTCAGTGTTCGGGCTCCAAGAGATTCTGGCCAGTCTTGTCCTCTGGCATCTCTTGTTCCGACTGCCCGGGCTGCCGGGCCTGGTGCGCCCATGTTTTGGTGCTTGGGGGTTGGGGGTCTCTGGGGCAGGGGGTGCTGGGGATGAGTTGTGCTTGTGTTGCATAGATGCTGACACCCCGGCCAACAGGAGGACAGGGCGGACGGCGCCTTCTGGGTTCTCTTTTCTTAAGCTCTGTCATCTCTCTTTTACTTGTGGTTGTGTTTTTGTGTGTTTTATTATGAGGGGCTTATTCAATGATTTTATTTCATATGTGGGGTTTGTTTTTATTGTATTCTTGTTTGTTTTTTATGGAAAGCACCTTGAGATGTCTGACATGAAAGGTGCTTTATTAATAAAATTAATTTGAATTTGAGTGTATTTATGTATGTTGGTGCTTAGTATGTGGTGTGGTGTATGTTCTAGGAGGGGTGCAATTAAAATTGGTGGATGCTTCCACCAATGGTCCCTACATGTCTATAGCAAACAAAGCTTGACTGGGAGTGGGGGGGGGTCTTATTTATTTATTTTATTTTTTTATTTTTTTATTTATTTATTTATGTTTTTCCCCCCTTTTGACTGATTTATATTTGTCTCTTTTGTATTTATTTATTTATTTAGTTTAGCCCCCCCCCCCCATTATCAACTCCCAGACTTCTTGGTGAAGTGTTAGGTGTAAAGAGGGAGACCTGTCATGCTCTACCATGCATGGTATTGATGTATCCCTGTCCCAAAAGCCCCCACCCCAGCACGAGGCACCAGGCCTGCCGCGCAGTGCGGCAGAGGCACCGCAAAATACACCAGCCCCTCATCACCAGCCCCCCAAGGCCAGACAGCCAGGAAGGAGCAGGTCTAGTCACCACCACCAGGGCCATAAAAAAGAGCCCCAGCCCCAGGCAATCAGGTCCCCAATGAGAGCTATGGTTCCCAGGCGCCTAAACCCCAGACCCATCAGACGTCCCCCGCCGACCACAAGCACCCTTATCCCCCCCGGGCAGCCGAGTGTTCCACCCCCACCCCCCGCCAGTCCCGGCCAAGCCAAGAGGAGGCACCCCAGGGCACAGGCAGGCCAACCAGGACAGCACCAACACACCCCCGGGACCAGAGACAACAGGTGCCCAGCCCCGGGCGCAGACAAGCCCCCCGCCTAGACCAGGCGCAGTCCCAAAAAGCCGGGGCACAGGCTGACCACAGTTACACCTGGGAGATGAGGCAGCAAAACCCCCCCAAGCAGGGTCCCGCACGCACCCAAACCCCCACCTTCAACCCAGATACCCCAGGGGCAAAAACCCCACCCCGTCCCTTTGGTTGATAAGAGTTATTGGTTGGTTTTTGGTAGTATTGTGTAATTTAATCAATTAGTATGAGAAACATTTTTTTTCTTTAAGTCCCCTTTGATCTATTTTCAAAGTGTTTCCAGTGGTCTTTTATTTATGATGATGCCATTTTTAGGCAAAATAAAAAACCTGTGTTGTTTTCTAGGACATAGTTTCTGCCGAACAGCAGGAGTTCATTCGAAATTCACCTCTGACTTGTCGGCGGGACTGCTGACACCCCACTTCCCATCATACCTATTTTTACACTCACTCCCACTAGCTTACAGCCCTTTACAACTACAACCTTACATTTCCGGTGTAACAAAAATGGTCAGCAATATTGAAGCTATTCAGTAGTACAGTTTTCATTCAGATTCTATCTCAGATGAGGAAAAAAAGATATACATGGATCTATTTGTGTGAAAGTGGATGCATCAGAATAGGGCAGAGCAGGGAGACTTTGTCCAGTCCATCGTCTTTTTCTACATTACTAAAACAAACTTTTGCAAACAGGATTTTTTTCTTTGCTCCCGATTTGAATAAAGAAATCTTCAGAAATGCAATTTTAAGCATAATTTCAATAATATATTTTCTTCATCATCAAAAAAAGCCACACAAACACGTTAGAAACACCAATACTGTCATGGTGGCTCTGTCAGTTCTCCCCCTCCTCCCTCTGCTCTGCTCCTGACTCCACCAGCTGTGACCAATTCACCTCATCACTGCTGCTGCTCAAAAGGAGACCCAGCTCCAGTATTCAATGCCAGTTCATTGCTCCTTATGGTGACTACGCCTGGTCCAGTCTCGCGCATGTCTTGTGATTTATTTCCTGCCTCGCATCTAACATTATTTTCCCTGTCTCAGGATTCCTGTTCACGAGGGTCACCTGTGTGGAAGTCAGTTTGAGCCGTTCCTGCATTCCTGTGGAAACTCCAAGCCCCGCTAGCCACGCTACTACCTCCAGCCACTCCACAAGCTTCGTTCCTTCTCGGATGTCCATCAAACCACAACCATCATTCCCGAAAGGAAAATAAATTCATACTTACCGCTCACTTACCTGTGTCCTCATTCTAGGTTCCAGCATCTGGGTCTGTCTCGCCTATGAACTATGACAAAAACACCATTTTCATTGTGAGTGGGTCTTTAAAACATAATATTTGATCATGTATTTCTTCCCTGAGGGGACATCAACCTATTGCAGCTGGGTGGCTCGGTTGGTAAAGTAGAACGCTGCCAGGCAGGAATCCAGGGTTCAATTCCTGGGAACCAATTGTAAAAATAGGTATGATGGGAAGTGGGGTGTCAGCAGTCCCGCCGACAACTTAGAGGTGAATTTCGAATGAATAAACATAAACCGTGGTACTGGGGGCAATTACCATATCAATGGTGAGCACTTAAGATCACACCTAGGGAAAGACCTTAATGCTACTGCCTCCTGAGCGCAATTCAGCTGCAGTTTACCACTCCCCCAGGGGATTGGTCAAATGCAGAGTAGAATTTCCCACTGTTGAATAAACAAAGTATCAATTATTATTATTGATGAAGTTGGCTCTAAAATTAAGAGAAAAGCCACATTTTTGCTATTAAAACTCCAAAATGTGCCATATTTAAATATACATATTTTTAACCAAAATTAAAGCGTATTTTCATCCAAATTAACATATTTGTTTCTCTAATAAGGTGGATTACCAAATCACTCCACAAATCTGCTAATGGTCTGACGATCACATTTTTTAACCTTTTGTGGCCAGTGGGTCAAAAAGGTTGCCCATCCTTGTTCTAGAGTCTTATTCTGCAGTTTCTGGAATAATTCAAATTTAGGTGCAGTATTATCATTTACATAATAATGGTATATTCTAAAAATTATTCTATTATATTTTATTATTTTTTACTTCTATGTATTGTTATGCTATTGTTATAGTATGTTATGTATTGCTATGAGTACCGTTACCTCTTGACTATTTTTAGAGTCAAACATTTCTTCTCCAAGCGTTTCATGGCTTCGTTGACCTGTGTTGAGTCTGCATATGACAAATATTCATTCATTCATTCATTCATTCATTCATTCATTCATTCATTCATTCATTCATTCATTCATTCATTCATTCATTCATTCATTGGGTAATCTGCCAAAAACAAGTCAGCAGAGACCACAGTAAATGACCACGATTCACATGAATATAGTTTCAGCAAATAACAGTGAAGGAAACTGAAATGTGTTTCTAGTGGATTTTCTTCCTCTTGTAAATCTCACATCAACTAGTAGTGAAGATTTGAAACTTGTTAAGGAATATCTTGAGTGAGCCACCTGCTCTGTGCTCAGACAGTAAAAACTAGAGGTACAGGTGTGTGCTTTGGTATCAAAACTTTCACATCCTGTTCCTTAAATTTTAAAATGTTGTTGCACTGTGTCAACTGTTTTCTTACCACTGGTTTGAAGTCAATCGAGAAATCTAATCCATTTTGACCATGTCAGACAGAATTTAATGTCATAAAAGTCATATTTCTGGGGGGAAACGGTGATTAGATGCTGTTAAAGTACCTCTGGTCACGCTTTAGGCTTAGGGTGTTGTTGACATTTGCCTCATATATTTCTACTGTGCCTATCCTATCCAGCATATAAAAGGAAAGCAACTTATGTTTCACTTTAGCAACCAAACTGCTGTTAGAATCCCCAAACTGGATATGCATAAGTCATAAAAATCGAAAGAACGTTTTCATTATGTGTAATAATGCCCCTTAAAGACAGGGGGGCCCTTTAACCACATCCGCATCCCAACGGAGCAGCAGGTGACCTTGGTTCAGTCCACCTCCTGCATTCTGTTGCACTAATTAAACAGCTGGAGCTTTTTTCATAAATCCCACACCAACATTAGGAAGAAAAAAAACCGTAATACACAGGAAACCATACCAGCCTTCAAAATAAAATAATGTTTTACTTCACACATCCCTGCATAGATAAAACCAACAGCAACAATTGATCAGAGGAGTTTATTGATGACTAAAGACAGGCTAAGCGGTTGGAAAACATGTCAGACTTAACCATGAATCTCCTGTTTTCCTTTTTGAAGAAACATGTCTGAAGGTTTTGAAATTAATTTAAGAGGCTTAAACTGGTATGCATGTGTTTTATGTGTAAGATTGAATAATGATGTATTTTATAAATATCAATTTCAAACAGATAAAATCATTAAATGACTGACAGGACAAGAGGAGTCTATACTCACATGCACTATCAAATTCATGTCTGGACAGGTGTTCCATGTGACAACGTAAAAGAAAAAATATGATATTTTTCTTTTTCATGGTAATAATAACACACATTAAAAGATTATTTTAAGGGACATCAGTAAAACATCCTGACATCATTTCCTTAGTTGTTGCTGTATAAATAAAGTTTGATTAAAAAGAGGTCGACAGTCAGGTGAATGGAAAATGTGTTGAAGTGATTTATATTTACTCACTATGTGGTCATGCCTCCCAGGCTGTCCCACCAATAATTTGCATTAGCCTGCAGCATGCAAAAAATAAAGAAAATTGCCCTCTTTATCAAAGTTCATTTCTTTTTTTTTTTTTATCATTCTTCTACTTTGTTGTCTGACACTTGAGGAGCTAAAGCGTCCCCCAGAAATATAATGGAGCGTAATCGTTAAGAGTTGATTCTACTTGAATGAAGGCTTTGAAAGGCCACCGAGCAAATTTTCTAAGTCTTCAAAGTCTGCCGCGCGTGACGCGCCATCCCTGGAGCTCCGCAGCCAAACCACAGGGGAAAAAAACATGCATCCGGTCACCTTCCACAACCAAGAAAGAGCAAAGACACACTGACATTAGAGTGGAGGCTAGCACAGAGTGAATGATTAGAGAGGGGGTTCTTTGTAAAAACTTGATTAAAACTAAATAAAAAAACATGTTTTCTTCTTTGTCCAGGAGAATGAATCAAGGTTTTCACACAAGCATGAAGGAAAAAAAAGATAAAAGAAGAAAACAAAGCATGGGGGGGGGGGGGACAAATGAGGCATGAATGATTTTAACATTGAAGATCGGAGAAAAAAATGGAGAGGGTGATGGGAATATGGTTAAAGCCTTTACCAAACAGACCTTTTGCTCCAGTGTTGAAATTCTTTGTACTACAATAACGATTCAACCATTTACACAAGTGTTGTATTTTCTGCACTATAGACTAAGGTACAGAATTATAGAAGGCAACATCAATGAATATTCTATTTTTGAACTTATGTAATATACAGTGTATGTATAAGTTGCATCAATATCAATATCAATCAAATATAAAGAATATTAGGTAAGACAAAAGAGTCATAAAGAAATCCATCAGGTAGACTTTCTCAACAGTGACTTTAGAAGTTATTTGTAACAAGCTACATGTTAGCTACTTAAAAGCGTTAGCATATTCAGAATATCTGTAACCCCCAACATGGTTTGCAATACGTTGAAAAACTGACTGATACCACTGAAACAAGCATTACTGTGACTAACTTCCAACCTTGTCAGTAAAAAACCCACAATCTGATACTGCTATATTTTGGCGAAGTCACATCAACACTCAACCTTGTTATCAACTAATAAAAATAAAAAATCAGACGTTCACGAATGAATCAATCTTTTGAACAGCTTATTAGTGTGAACAGTGGGAATGGACTCGTGGCTGGCTGGGAAGCTTTATTATTTCTTTCTTTTTTCCTCTGTCCATTGAATTTTTTACGTTCACATAAATGCTCAAACAAGCCCATCCTTCTAACTTCAGATGCAAATATCACATGAGGTGTCACCCGATTCAGGCGAGTGTACCTCTATGAAAAAAGAAAAGAAGAAAGAGCCTTTGAGTTGCGGTGCGTGCAGCCAGCGGGGCGGGGTGGAGGAGAAAAAAGTGCGAGTTCAGGGGGAGGGGGCACTCAGTCGTCACTCTGGTGTTGTGATCATGAGTTTCAGTTGTTCTTTATGTTTAAAATGTTCCCGTGTTAAAATGTTTCACCAGAAGTTTTTGCATGGAGCTTCAAAGTAGCCTGTTTAATTTCTTATTGTGTATCAATTATGGGTTTATTTGTTACATTTTGTCACCATATTTAAGATAATTTTTAATGAGGTGATCTTATAATAGTAAATTAAACTTGATTACTGAGTAAAATGAGATGTAGTGAGATTTTTCAGCTCTCAGTCGGTTTTGTCGGTAAGAAACTGGTTTAAATGGTTCTTTTAGAGTTTGCAGACCCCTGGTTGAACTGTCGCATTAATAACACAATTCAAAGTACAAATACACACTCTTTATACACATACACATGTAGGCAGTGGACTATTTGCAATGAATCCATATCAGACTTTGACATCTTGTCCACACATGTCAAATTAAGCTATTTCCAAAATAATTTGAACTCAGTTATTGGTGGAAAATCTGAATTTCAGTTATTCTGATCCAAATCTCAGCCCATCAAACCTCCCTGAGATTATTTCCAGGATTAAATTAATAAACTCCAGGCTAGTGTCTTAAAATGAATAAAAAAGCCAAATGAGCCAGTCTTTTGAATGGCTCTTTGAAATGAATTGATCCAAAAGATTTGGGTCCCTAAAAAGAGCCATGAATCCCATCACTACAAGAAGGGACCAGCAACCAACATGGACTGGAGACAGAACCCCACAGAATGGGTCATCTGCAGGAAGATTTCTGACACACTAAGACTTTGATGTCCAAATACCTCCACCTGCAGTAAAAAATAGTAGCTGACATTTACACTTGCCACTGCATGTGACAGCCTTTCAAAACCCAATAAAATCAAATCTGAAATGGACAACACCTCCAGTGTGGACTGACAGAAAGAGCAACACGGGAAACATGAAAGACAGCAAAAGCTGGCAACTCGGTCATGGCCAGGAGCAACACTTTATCATCAACTGACCAATGCATTTTGGAGATCGGCAGGGCTGCTGTGTGTGTATGTGTGTGTGTGTGTGTGGTGAAGGGATACAATTTAAAGCTAAAGGGAGTCCTGATTTATTTGTCCAGACCTCTGATTGTTGTGTTCAAGGGCATCTCAGCTAAATGTGATGGATAGAGGTTGTTTGCTCTTATGGATAGAGGTTGTTTGCTCTTGAGTTGCTTCCCTCCTCTCCCTCGATCAGATGTTCACAGACTGCTGACATAACTTTTTCTGTCGGCAGAAAAAAAGGAGAACTATACAATAAAAAAAGCGATCTGTCATTTAAGTTATGCCTGATGTAATTCACCTCATTAAAGTCCAATATGTGGACTCTCTGGCCTGCCTCTTTTTCCACCAGAAGGGAAGAAAAACAAAGTTACAGTTTTTTGAGAACAGGAAACCCTTTTGAAACTTTGGTTCAATCCATTTTAAACGGGTAAAAAAGTTCTGGAAACACAGAACTTTATAAACACTTGGGAAACCTTCTGAGTTGATATTTAGCCTCCAAGAATTCAGACTTTCTAATACAGATTACAGAATTCTAATAGTTAAGGGCGCTGGTCCCCAACCCCCAGGCCATAGACCGGTACAGTGGGTACCGGGCCGCAGAGAAAAAAACCCAACCTATATTTTTTCCAATTTATTTAAAATCTGATTTTGAAAGAAGTTTTATTTTGGAAAACTTAAATATTCTTCACCACATTCAACTCATTCTTGACGCAGACAAAAACATCTGCTTCTTTCTTAAAGAGACTGCTCTGACTGCTAAACCAAAACGCCCATACAACAGTATTAAAAAGGGTCTGCTCAAAGAATGACATACATGCTAATTTAATACTTTTAACGTTAAGGCATTACTTTTAATACACACATGTATGAGGCCCCTATGTCATTTATATGATTAAACTTTCCTTAAAAACCCATGATATGACATCTCCACTACGCTTTTGGCAGGAAAATGTTTAGCTAATGTTCTAAACTTTATGGTGAAAATGAATCATCTAGTGAACTTCATTTTTTCTAAATTGACTACTTGATGTATTGAAAGAAAAAAATGTTTTAACAATTAATTATTTATAATACAGTTATACTAAGTTAAAAAGGTGAGAATCACATTTTAGACAGTGGCTAAATGAGGTGCTTTTTTTCCTAAACAATCATGTTAATATTTTTTCATCTTAAACTAACATTTTTGTGAGAAGAAACTACGTCAAAATTGATGCTATCTATATAACATAAAAAATAAATTGCAATGTTTTCTTTTTTGTGGATTACATCAAAGGTTTTGAAAAACATCTTAATTTAAAAAAAACAAAAAAACTCTTTCAATTCTTTGATAGGTTTTACAGGGTAAAGAATCCCATTTTGTGGGAAACAGGCATGGAGCACTTATTGTATCACAGAAAATATGTTGCTACAAAAAGGAATCTGGTGTGATGCATAATCCTATTTTCTAGTGTGAAATTTCTCTGCCAGACAAAAAAAAAAAAAACAGATAGTTCTCTAGGTTTATTATGTTTTTGGCATATTTGTTTTACTTCCCTGCTCTTTTAAATTCTGTGTAGCTTGTGGTACACCAGTTTTACAACAGTTTTTTTCAATTCTGCCTGTTTGCACAAGAGTAACTTTCTTTCTCGATATTTTAAATTTTTCAATTTTTATTTTGGGGAGGGATTTAACAGGAATAAATAAAGCTTAGAAGCCAGTTTTGTCTAACTACGTCCTACTTGTTTGTCCTTCGTTTGGCTTCTTTCTTACACACACTATTTCCAAACAGACTAACTGAAAAGCAATCTTATTTTTAAATCATTTAAAAAAATGCATTTTTAGCAGGATTTGTTTAGGTCAAAGACCCCTTCCTATCTCCAAAATGTCTTCTCCTCTCAGACTCTACTCCCACAAAAAGACATTCTGCTCGGAATTATTAAAGCTCAAAGCCCTCATCTCACTTCCCTGTTTTGACACCATCAGGGTCTTTTTTTTTTTTTTTTTACTAATTTCATTACTTAAGTAGCTGTTCTGGGGCTTCACAGCACAGACACCCAGCTCTCCTCATAAAAATTCATAATCAAGAAAATGATAAAACCCCGTTTTTCCATTTATTCGAATTCCTCTGGAAATGGGTCAGCTTGAAACACCTGAACATTTTTTCTGCATCTGGGTCAATAAATATTTAGTATATACTGTTTGAAATGAAATTAGGGGAAACAAAACCCAAATGAAGCTGCTGTCAACAGACCAGTTAGTGAATTTACAAAAAAGTCAGGCTGCAGGGCTGAGAACTGACACAATCAATGAACACTTCCACATACATCGACCAAAAACACACAGGCCTGTGCAGTAATGCGTGTGTGTGTCCACTAATGTGGTCACAGCGTGCATCACCAATGACTGCAGATCAGGAGCCCCCTCTGTGAAACTCTTGAAGTTTGCAGACGACACCACAGTCATTAGGCTTATTCGGGACGGTGATGAGACTGCATATAGAGGAGAAGTGGAGCAGCCAGAACCACCTGGAGCTGAACCCACTCAAAACGGTGGAGATGACAGTGGACTTCAGGAGGAACCCCACCACCACTGCCCCCCCCCCCCCCCACTCACAATTCTCAACAGCACTGTCCCCTCAACAGACTCACACAAGTTCCTGGGGTCCACCATCTCACGGGACCTTAAGTGGACCGCTCGCATTGACTTGGTCCGGAAAAAGGCTCAGCAGAGGTTGTACTTCCTGCGACAACTCAGGAAGTTCAACCTGCCTGAGGAGCTACTGACCATCTTCTACACGGCAATAATCCAGTCTGTCCTGACCACATCCATCACGGTCTGGTTTGGATCAGCTACCAGACACGACAGGAACATACTACAGAGAATCATTAGATCTGCTGAGAGGATTATTGGTTCCAGCCTTCCCCCCATTCAGGGTCTGTACCGATCCAGAGCCAGGAAGCGGGCTGGCAGGATCGTAAAAGACCCCTCTCATCCTGGACACTGCCTTTTCAGCCTCCTCCCATCAGGACGGCGCTTTAGGACAATGCAAACCAAAACCACTCGCCACAAAGACAGCTACTTCCCCCGAGCTGTCACTCTTATGAACTCCTGGCTCCGGACTACTCAGGGTCACTGTACAACCACAACTGTCAAACTGGAATTGCTGCTGCTGCGTTTTTTTTTACTTTTTTTATTTAATCCATTCCTTTAGTTATATTTATTTATTCATACAGCTACCTTACATCTACCTTCTCTTTATTATTTATCTTTAATTATTTATCCTTTTTTACCTTGCTAGTTTGCACGAGAGCACAAGCAACCAAGTCAAATTCCCTGTACAAGCGCTGTACTTGGCAAATAAAGTTATTCTGATTCTGATTCCACTAATTCTTAGCGTGTGCCTTATGGAAACAGTGTAGTTTGTATCGATGAACCAGAGCAAGCCTGTGTCCCTCTGCACCCCTCACATCCTCTGTTTATGCATGCACATATGAAGGCGTGTGCAGCACCAACACGTTCATGGATGCTTTCTGCAAAAATGTGGCTTACATGTCGCCTGAACTTGGAGATGTGTAACAATGCAGCTGGGATGGACACGGGCCAAAACAATTTCCATATAAACAGAAAGCATGACGTAGTTTCCACACTATAAATCGCTCCAAAGTATACGTCACAGCAAAAACAAAAAAATCATAATAAAGCAGGAAAAATCATACAGAATTGAATACATACCTGAATTTCTCCCTTGGGAGATTAATAAAGTTTATATCTATCTATCGATATTTTGGGAGATCAAAATACAGGAACAAGAAGGGACATTTTATCTTAAAAGGCTAATCATAATAATGAAATAGATAACAATAGTATTTTACTATTGAACTCTTTGTATTCGCGATCCTTTTGAGGTCATGTTTCACTTCGAAGCCCATCGAGACGACTGTTGTTGTGATTTTGGGCTATACAAATAAAATTGAATTGAATTGAATTGAACAATAAAAGACTAAACATATGCTTCACTAATGTAACTGTATTTAGCTTCATGAAACATAGGAGAAATCTAATATATTAGTGCAAAATATGAACAATTATTCAGATAACCAAAAATAACATGCTAACAAGTCAACTAAACTCTTTCTATCACTTCAAATTACTAAATCCATTAAATTATGAATTCTCTAAGTCACTTTGGAACAACTCTGCCAAGTCCGGCGTAAGACTGAGCGCCGCTTCTTCTGCATTGCTGCCAGTAGCAAATATTGATACACACACCTTGTAGAGCCCTGTAGTGGTTGTTGCTGTTTAGTTTTAAAACAAAATCCCATATATCTTAGGGTTTAATGATACATTTTAGGAACCATTCAATATTCATTCGATATTAGTGGTTGTTGACCTAAAATCAATCCAAAACATCTTTATTCAAAACTTAAACCAGTGTCACTTAGAGAGAAATATGTTTTCCTGAACAGTCTAGGGGAAGTTTTCCAGATTCCTTGGATTTCTTTTTCTTTTTTCTTTTATTTAACCTTTATATACCCAGGAAACGTCCCATTGAGATTAAGAATCTCTTTTACAAGGGAGATTATCCAGTGTAAATTAAATATGTGTAACAAACAAGTAAACAATAATGAATATCTAATCCATTTACATTTTAGTTTCCTAAAGTTCAGCCCACTGTTGTTTCTCCACATCCAAATAATCCAAAGGGAACATTCTTAGAACATTCTAGCACACTGTATGGTCACATGCCTTTGCTAAATTCAAAGTGTTTCCACACATCGGACTGGAATGATGGACTGATCAGTTTTTACAGCATGACATGCGTGTTGTACTTAATATATGTATAATAAAATAAAATAAATATTTTCAGTAAAATAAACCTACTGTTAATTCAAATGGTGTTTTCCAATATTGATAATACATTTATCTAATTTTGAAACAGTGTATTAATGGTATAGGTCGATTCTGCCTCTGACAATTCAATCTGGTTGGATCATAGGAATGGAAATCAATTCATCGTTACACCCCTACATATCTACGTTTCACACTGCCCTCGGCAAAACACGTTCAAGCAACCACTTTCAATTATAAGTCAACGTAAAGACGCATACATGCATTTCCTTGTCCAAAACTCTCATGTTCGCGTGTAGCCATGCACATTTTTAAACCAGTTTAAATCTTGAGATTTTCAAAACAAGCCTCTGCCAACTGTAAGTGGCAAACATCTGCTTATATTGTGTAGCGACATTCCAAAGTAAATATCATGGGCAAAATGCACGTTTAAGAATGTGCAGTTAGCTTGCCCGGTGTGAATGTAGTTTTAGTCACACTTGAGTGCCAAAACAACGCAAGAAACACAACTTATACTTAGAAAAATAGGGCATATAATTATCCTCTGTTTTCTTTCATTTTCACACAAAACTGTTAGCTGTAGTGTAAACAGAACTGCAGAGCAGAAAGCTTAAATGGCAACATTTAAGCTTGTCAGCAGCGGCTGAGCTCCAAACCTGTCCCGCTGTTTTACATCCACACAAACACAGGCAGAACCTAAAAAAAGCCAACAGAGAGCTCAGATTGTTAATTTAGTTTTCTGGCTAAAATCTATATGTCCCACCTGCTGACTTTCTGTCTGTGCGTCAGTGACAGGAGGACAAAAGACAAAGTAAGGCTTGACCAGTGAAGGGGAGCATGGCCGGGGTCAGTGCACTTGTGGACCTGATGTTCCTGGACGCTTTGATGCAGATGCGTTTCCTCTGCTCACAGTCCACAGTGGTCATGTTGCCAAACACATGGAGCCACAGCTCTCCCAGGGAGCAGCAGAGCCTGTCAACCTCCTGCTATCTCGGATATTCTGCTTTAATATGGCTCAGGAAATTTGACGTATTTGTCGAAAGGCAAAGCCAGGACTGAAACACTTTGAAAACTACTCCAGAAAACAAAAGTATAGTTTTACTTATATAGCCCAAAATACAACACAGTTGTCTTTAACGGGCTTTATTACTTGTACAAAAACTAAAATCAGTTATAAAATACAATAGCTGATTGCTAAACTAAACTAAAAAGATTAAACTAAACAGGGAATCCCTGCCCTAAGACCCTCCTTCTCTGTTAGGAAAAAACTCCTAAAAAAACAAATTCCAGGGGGGGAAAAAGAAGAAATCTCAGGGATGTCCACATGAAGGAGGGATCCTCTCCCAGGACAGTTAGGCGATCTCTAAGGCATAACTCTTAGAGAATAATTAGCTTATCTAACTCTACAACTACATGTGTAAATAGTCCAGCAGATGGGCTTCATCCAGATGAGTTGGGGGATTAATGGGGGTGCGAGATGAGACAGAGGTAGGGTCCACGGTAAGTGTAAGAGGAGGAGCAAAGACGAGCCAGAGGCGAGGACATTTATGTTTATAATCTTTGAAATAATCATAATAATTACATCTAGAAAACTTAACATTCATCTTTAACTCAGAAAAAGTAAATGAAAAACCAAATGTCAACTCAGAAAGTGCGGGTTTTGCAAGGAAGTTGCGATTAATTCCATTTGATTTCTTTTTAAAATGTACAGTGGAGGACATAAGTATTTGATCCCCTGGTGATTTTGTAGGTTTGCCCACTTAAAAAGAAACTCATAGTCTAGCACTCTAATGGTAAGTTCATTTCAACAGTGAGAGACAGAAAAAGCAAGGAGTCCACTTTAAAGAATCAGAACATTTATTTGCATTTCATTGAGGGAAATAAATTTAATTAATTTAGGATGACAGACTGTCAATTCTTTTTCTGTGGACAAACCTACAAAATCAGTAAGAATTAAATACTTATTTCCTCCACTGTTGCTTATATTTCTATGACGTCTCAGTTGTCTTGAAGGAAATGTAAAGAATTGTTTTATAAAAGGTGTTTCTTTATTTTTTTGATTGTGGTTGAAGACATTTATAGCTACTTTTTATTTAGTTTATTCATTTGTTTTATAGGTAGGGCTCATTTAGTGTCTGGGGTGGCTTGTGTTGCAGTGGATGGACAAGCCCTTTGAAAAGTTAAAGTCTCATCAGATATTTCTTACACTCCTTCAGGATGAGATCAAAATCATGATTTCCTGTTTCCTATGTAGGGCTTCACAGTGGTGCAGTGGTTAGCGCTCTTGCCTCACAGCAAGAAGGCCCAGATGGGACCTTTCTGTGTTGCATGTTCTTCTTGTGCATGAATGGGAATTCGCCTTCCACAGTCCAGAAACATGCTTCCTAGGTTCATTGGTGATTCTAAATTCCCCCTAGGTGTGAATGTGTGGCCCAGCCACAGGCTGGTGACCTGTTCAGTGTGTAGCCCACCTTCACTCAACAGTAGCTGGGTTAGATCCCCATGACCCAAAAGGTGATTCGGCAAGATCTGTTGATGGATGGGTTTCCAGAGATGCTTTGAAAAACTTTTTTAGAAATTTTATTGGATTAATAAAAAAGATGGCCTTAGACAAAACTAGGACATTAACTCGAGATTAGCAGGTAGATTAGAAACGATCATCAGCAAAGAGTTGACAGTTTACTGGGACACTAACTGATGGATGTGCTCTGACTAGGATTAGCCCTTGTGCTCTATCTTGTGGGGTCAAAATGACCCCACCCTTACATTGACTTGTTATCCCCACCGTGACAAAAGTGGATAAAGGTGGAGAGGATTTCATGTAATCTGTGGACACCAGTGAAGATCACAAATCATTGAAGAAAAAAGGTTCACCGCATGGTCTTGTGGGGTCCACATGACCCCACTTCCAATGTCAAAGTGCCTAGGATAGCACAAGGGTTACAGTGTGAGGAAGGCTGAGGTTGCTAAAGAGTACGTCAAATAGAAAGCAGTGCTGGGGTTCATCATCTTATGTCACTTTCAAATATTCCCTGCTTTTTTTTCTTGGACATGAATGTGACAAGAGAGCAGCAGCGATGAGGTCAAAGGTCACATGTACAGCTGAATTAGAGAAGATGTACCTCTCTGATTGCTTCCCAGTTGACATGCGTGCACAGACCTCCCACATGTGTCACACAGGGTCCTTCACACTTTCATTATCATGTAATCATCCACACACACGCGCACAGCTCCATGTCTTACCTCCTGAGCAACAAGGGACGAGATCCGAACAGCCCTCCGGACCCGGGAATTCCTGCCTCCTTCTTGTGGGAGACTATCTCGTCCACTTAGGGACATTTCACTCATCTGGTCGGCCCAAGATCCCCGGCCGACGGGCTCAGCCACATCCCATCTGGCTTCCCCCATCCCTCCCCAGCTTCCCCCCCGCACCCGCCCGCCATCCACGCTCCCCCGTCCTGCCACTACGTCGGCCGTCCTATCCCCTCCTCTCCCGCCTAGAGATGGAAAGGGGGAAGGTGGCACCACTACTGGCACTGTTGGCACCGTCACCGTGGCTTCTGAACGTTTGTCCCTGTAACTCCTCCCGTTCCCCCCCTCCTTTGCCTTCGCCTCTGCTGTCACTGGTCAGCCCCCTGGTCTTCGGCAGTGACAGTTGTGGCTCCAAGGTTTGGTTCTGCTCTTCCTCAGACTCTTCTCACCTTTACAGCTCTGTCACTCTACGACGTTGTCTCTCGGCGTCTCTCCCACCCTCTCATTTTGTCCGGCTTTCATTTCGGTCCACATTTCTTTCTGTCAGAGCTTCTGCCAGTCCCTGAAGGCTGGCAGGGGAAGAGGTGCTCCCATCAGATCCACAGCTGTAGCCAGTCTGACGGAGCGCTGAAACTGCTGCTGCCGCCGCTCAGATCTACCTCCCTCCCTCCAACGCTCCCTCCTTCTCCAGCTCTCTCCTTTTTTTCTGTCTACACTGAATCTCTCTCGCTGTTTCTTTGTTTCATCCCTCTCTTTTTCACCCTTTTATCTGAACTGACTCTTAAAAGAATTCCCTTCTGTTCTGTATTTTAGTACACCTCCTCTTAAAAGGAGGTATAGGCACTTTTGAAAATCATTGTTACTTCTTAGATTGTGTGGAATCACCCCTTTTCCAAAACCCTCTTTAAGTTTTAGTGAAAGTGACCAAACTGGAACCTTAAGGACTAAAAAATAGGGTAAATGTAGAAGTGCCCACAGTTCTTTAAATGACCAATAGGTGTCTAATATGAACAAACCCCCACTGTTCCTCATCAATCATTCATTTATTAATTTCTGGTCTTGAAAATTTTTGAGTCATGTGCACTGGTACACTGGCTGCCTTTAAAATAAACTCTGTACTTCTGGTTTCACAAGCTACTCATTCAATCACAAAATCCAAGATGATGACAACAACAATAATTCAGCAAAACAGAAATCAGAGAACGTTTCTCTGAAAATGATCATCAGTTTGCAGAAAAGGTTCCCAAAATACAGTTAAATTGTCTGTTTGGAGATTATGTGTCAATCGTTTCTACTGACACGTGTTCGACAGATTAAACGTATTCAAAAGTGACAAAGTACAAAGATCTTTAAAAAGCTCTTTAAAGCTCTTTAAAGCAGGTTAAAATAAATGGAACTGAAAATTACATCATGAAAATTACATCAAAATCGAGTCCATGCATTGTAAGTTTAGGATTAAACTACTTTCTTTATCAGTCTGCTTGAAAACGGTACTAACTCCCCCTTCTGTTTCTGGGAACAGCCAAATTTTGCAATTCCTCCAACAGCCCTGGAGGTTGGTTGTAGAGTGAAGTGCAGTGGTCTCTTGATATACCATGGCTGACCTTTCTCTTTTTGCATGTTGTGTTCTTTTTTCCCCCCTTCAGATTGAGTTCTGCGTCCTGATTGGCTTCAGAGAATTGTCAATCATTCTTCTCTGTGTCGTGGCTTGTGTGCAGAGTGCGTTCTGCTTGACAGAGTTACATGAAACTTTGATCGCGATCAGATCTTTGTTTTCATTCTATAATCCTGGACTTATTTTTTTTATGAAGGTTTGACCTTTAAGAGTTTAAAGAAGAGAGAAAAGTGTGAAAATGTTCATGTCTGTCTGAGAAAAGTTTAGCAAAGGATGTATAGTCAGGGGGTTTACTGCCTTAAAATAGCAAAAAATGTTTTCACAAATAAAGATAAAAATGTTAAAAAGTCCAATTTACACCAAAAAAGAAATATATTTACAATCTGATTTAAAAGTGTTTCAATGTATTTTTTAAGAAATGTGCAAGTGTTAGGAGGCATGTATTTTTGATTGACAGATGTGTAAAGTCTTAGCAGACCCCGACAGAGCTTTAGAATTTACTTTGGCCCGGCCACTTCCCATTTTTGTAATATTGTTGACCTAGGCGAAGTAAACGGAGTGAATGTGACTCCACGCTTTATTTTCAAGTCCAAAAAATTATGTCAGAGATGATTTAAATACGTCTGCTATCCAAACTGATGAAAACTGGAAGCAAGATGCAGTTCAGCGACTTTAGCTTCTCATCATTGGGTGTTGCTGGGTGAACCCAAACTGAAATTAACATAATTATCTTCATATAAAAAAAGATCCTAGAAAGAGTCTGCACTGTCAGCACTGCCTCCTGGCTAACGCAAACACACTTTCTCTGTAGGGCTAGTGTTGATCGGCAAAAACATTTTCTTTTCTATGCACAATATGCACACCCATCTTTGCAAAAATTCTGATGTTGTTTGTTTTAGTCGGCAAAATGCAGACATGTTGCCGAGGCCGACTCTAGGTTGACGTCATATAAAGTGCAGAGCCTACAAGGAGTGAAAGGCGGAGTCTTCTTACTTCTGGGTTTGAAAATGAGCTGCCAAAATAACTATATAATATATAGTTTTCATATATTTCATAAAATATTTCATAAAATATTGTTCTTTATTGTGCCAAAGGTAATATATTATCATTTATATGGATATAGTTTACCTGAAAGGTTTTAGATTAGCATGATATAGGGCCTTTAACGAAAATCTGCCAATGAGGTAACAATCTTTGACATATTTCTACAGGGTTTGTTTTTGCACAACACGCCTTTAAATTATTTAAATAAACTTACATTTGTCATGTCTTATCAGTCTTATTTCATGTCCTGAGTTGTGCATTTTTGGTAAATGTCTGTCACCTGTGTTGTCTCGTGTTGCACTTCCTGTTTTATTTTGAAACACTAACTCTCCTCTTTCACTTTCTGCTCTAGTGTGTTTCCCAAAGGTGTGACTGTCTAATCCTCCCAGATTGTTTCCACTTGTGTTTCCACTTGTGAATAGTTTTGTGTTTTCTGAAGTGAATTTCCAAGCAGCATGACAAAAATACCCTAGAAATGTCAAATAAGTTAAGACATTTTTGCAAACATCAACCAAAAGCCAACAATTTCCTTGCAGAGGTGTTCTGACTTCTCCTGAGATGCAGCTCCACTGTTAAATCTCATCTTTGACCTTTTCACACAGGAAAATAAAGAGGATTTTCCTATGCAGATGTACTAAGTATTTGATAACAGCTTTTCTCATTAAACCACCGGCTTCAGTCAGAACTGAGAAGCAGATAACACAGCAGTCATTCATCCTTTTCTGCAGAAATCATGTGGAAACGTTTTTTTTTCCTGATCCAGATGACAGTACCAACACCCAAATCCTAAACACAACAGCACTAAAGGAAAAACATGACAAGTCGATGCTGGTGAACTGCTCATAGCGTAACAGACTGGCTTGCGTCACACGCAGTCTTTAACCTCTACTGGGCTTCATATTGATTCATTGAAGGACCTATTTTTATGACGGCAGCTTATGATTCATAGAAAATGAAGCTGACTCCCACTGACCTGGTTTGTGTGTGTGAAGAGGTGCAGAGATTAGGTCCGTATGTGTGTGTGGGTTTCACTGGGAGATTCCTGCGATAAACAGAGAGTCTGTGCTGCAGACTACACTTTTTCCCACAATGCAGCCATTAGGAGTGAATTAAAAAGAGTGCAGTGATGTGGAAATCTTCCTTGATGAATCTCTGTCCCGGAGAATAGTCTGCCTCTGTTGTTTCAGGGGGAGCCATATGCAAGAACAGGTCCTGATCATTGTTTTCAGTGAGTGGTACACAACCCAGCGCAGCGCTGCAAGAACATGGACCACAAAGGAACCACAAAGCCTCTTGCTGCTGGCGATGACGGACAACAAATGACAGCATGAACTCATAAACAAACATACTTTCTCCTTGCAAATGTTGTACGTGCTGCTGAAACATATCTGACCTTTTCATGTCATACATTTACAACTTTAAAACACATAGATGCACAAGAAAAAAAAAATCATGAATTTAGACTATGACTTTTAAAATCTTAAATCTACACATTTATTCTCCTAATTTAACAATTATGAACATTTTCTTGCAAATGTATGACTTTATAGTTGTAATTAAAAAAAAATAAAACTCTGTCTTACCTTTTACATTACACTGCTACTAAATGTATTTAAAAATGATTGCTGTGGGCTTTATTGACTGGCTAAGTGGCAAAAAGCGGACTATGTGTTACATGATGCGGCGAGTCAGCGTCGCGCAGCACCACCGCTGCAGTCAAGATTCGGCGATACATATATGCTGATCGTCCTAATGGGTTACATAAAGCATCAGTTCAGAGAGAAAGTTCACCAATTACCGCTTGTTTTTGTCCAAATGATGAAGCAAAAGGTTGTTTTTAAAGAAGCCGGCACAGTGATACAAAACATTTAAGCTAGGTGACCGGAACTTCTTTTTTTATCAGGTTTTAATCCACACCCAGCAGCCAATCAGAATCGAGTATTCAACCGTACCATGGTATAATCACTCTTATTCACTATGTTAAAAATGTATCGTCACCTGTTACTATTTGTTTGCTTTTTTGTTTGATTTTTTAAAATATGTGGCAGGGGCAAAATTCTTGCTTAAACGCTCAATAAGAAGTAAGAATGACAAAAACAATCTGGTCTTTGCCGTCCAGGAATGGTGTGGGTCATTACGAATAAATTCAGATAGTTAATAATTTTTCTTGACAAACGTAAATTTGACTGTTGATGTCACAGCCTTTTTGGGTTCAACAAACTATGTCTTTGTACTACCAAATATGTTTAAGCAATGTTATTAATGGTAATAATAATGATCTGAGGAGGCCATAGTGCAGAACTGGAACATCAGTCCTCTTGAATGTGTATTTGTGTGCATAGGTGGGTACAGGCCTGGGGGCTACCTCGCCTCGCTACAATAAAACACAGGACAATCTTGTTACGAACTGCTACACGTTAGCCGCATTAGCGTATTTACATTAACACACAACCCTATTTGTAACTTGCAGGAAAAAAAACGGTGAAATTTTGACAGAGCGCCACTAGAAATAATCCATTTAAAAAGCGCTCTGAATTATAAGGCAAAGTTTTGTTTTTTAAAAATAATTAAGACTTTATGTGTGCCTTGTAGTTCAGAAAATGTTGGAGAAAATTTGGAGACTCCAAAACTCCAACTATGGGCATGATGATTTTTTTTCAAACCATTCTCTTCTGGTCTTTTTCATTTGGCTCAAAGGGAGGCTAGTTCTTGGGCGGTTGACGCACAGTGTGACCTGAAGGCAACCATGTTTATCCATGTTTATGACTTCTTTAAAAATAGAAAGCTCCCATTAGAACCCATTTTAACAAACTAAAAATGAAGTTACACCATGTTTCATAAACTGGCTTATGAAAAACATCAAAGATTTATTGTCATTTTTTTACGTGTTGGGAGACAGTTAAAGTGCATTTGACACGCCACCCAATCTTTGTTTATCCACTTTTAGCTTTAATGATCTCAAAGATAACTTTCGTTTGAATTAAGCACTCCCCTTCCCTTCCATGCTTCCTCTCCACCAAGCCGACAGCGGCTTCTTTGATTCATATTCAAGTTGGCGAGTCAAAAAATAATATCCTCTTTAACCACAGAGGTTACAGCGGCATTCTGAGGCCTCCATGCTCAGATTCCTCTCAGTCATCACTCTTGCATAGGGAGGACAGGGCGGGCGAGCAGATCTATAAGATAGCATAATGCTATCGGGCAGGATGAGAATGAATCGGGGGGAATGCGGTGACCAAATCATCGAGGAGGGTTAATTCAGCCTTGAAATGAGCAGGAAGACTTATAGCCGCAGTTGAGCTTTGAAAACACTGTCCTCAGTTCCCCTACAGGAGTGTGGAGCACAGTTGCTCTTTCTCCACAATGAGAGGTTCGGTGACCTAGTTGCCTCTGAGGTGAGGTGGCATGTCCAACCAGGACAAAGGCCTGAGGCAGACCCAGGACATGGAGAGGTCATGATCTTTCTGCTGTTAGGGAATGCTGTGTGTCCTCCTGGAAGAGTTGAAAGAGGTAAATGGACAGAACAAGGTTGGCCATTTTTGAACTGCTGGCACTTAAACCGGCAGTACAGGAAGTAAAGTATGGGTGGGTCTTTTTGATCATTAACAATCTGTTTGATAGGATTTTTATAAGCAGAACATATGGTTTGTTGTTTATATGGTTTATTTGAGCTTCTGTGGTTTTAACGTGCTTCATTTGTGAAATATCTGTGAAAATTTCATGTAAAGACCACAGCTTTTCTTGTTTTTTCCATGTATATTCACGTATGACCAATTTTCATCAATAGGCACAAAATGTACATGTGACACGGCCTTTAGTCTTCAAACCAGTTTGTATAACCCAGTGCTTCCCCCCCTAGGAAAAAAAAAAAGTTTCGTGCCCCCCTAACCCCCCCTCTCACACACACACACACTAACTCGCCACGGTGACTATAAATAAGATCAGTATCTATAAAAATTGTCTAAGTATACCTGAAATTTTATCTTATAAAATTAACAAAAGAAAAAAACAATATAAATTCCCTTTCAACAAATATTAACTTAATTTTGCCACAGAAACCTTGTTATCGTCTAAAACAGAAAAGAAGCTTAAAGTGCCTGAAATAAAAAAAAAATCTTTCATTCCTTATTTAAACTAGAAACATTTTGTCCAACTGAACCATTTGATGCTGAGAAAAAAAATTCAATCAATAAATAATATTTATGTAAATTGATCTTAAACATTAACACAGCAGCACAATATATTTAATGTTTTTAGTCTGAAGAAATAGATAAAAGCATTGTGCTGATATTCTTTCTAAAGGATCGATTGTTTATTTATGAGCTCAAAAATTGCAGCTGTTTTATTGCATTACCTGCTGTCTTTATGTCAAATACTGACACCCACTAAACCTCAAGCGAACAAAGAATACATTTATGGAAAATAAAGACGTCATCAAAATGTCTACAATAGTTAATAAAGAATGACATTATTAGCATGAGCTGAGTAATCTAAAGGCATGTGATGATCCAGGTGTTGCACAATAGAGGCCACATCGCCGTGTGAGCTGTTTCACCTGGCAGCCTGAGCCCACTATCCCTCCCCTTTCCTTCTCACACACGCCAGCCGCATGTGATAGGAGACACGAGCAGCTGCAGGGACGCAATTCACAGGTTTCAGGCAGTTACAAACTCTGTGATATAACAGATAATAGGGAATCAATAGTGGCACAGATTTTTTTCCAAGCACTGAGCCGCTGTCATCACCGCCCCCCGTTAAATTTGCACCCCGGACAATTGCTTGTATTACCTGTGCCTAAAACTGCCACAACATCACTACTACCCCCTTTGGTGGAGACCACTGAGCGATCGTGAGGAATCACGCATCGGTTCAATGATGCCAGGACCCAGGAAGAAAGTGTCTGGAAGGAACTGTATGAGGACAGTATGATGTGTCTGGAGCAGGGGTGTCAAACTCATTTTGGCTCGGGGGCCACATTCAACCCGTCTGATCTCAACTGGGCCGGACCAGTAGCGTAAAGGCAAAACAACAGCTTTATTCTTGTTTTTTTACCCAATTGGAAAACATGCCTCAACCAACATGGTAGCCTTATCATTTCTTATTACACGTTCATTCACAGAGGCCAATGGCTCTTAAATAAAATTAATTTCACTTTAAAATATATTGGTTTATTCAATTTTATACAGCCTGAATATTTTAAATCTGACACTGAAGCAATCCTGATAATAAATTCAAGAAGGGCTACAAAGAAAAAAAGAAACATCTTCCTCAAATGTAAACGTCCAAACAATGACAAAATTACATTAAATTAAACTTGCAAACATTTGTGAACATAAGAGTTTGGAGTTAACCTCCTTTCTCTCCTGAAACTTCACAAGACCATCAATATCAGGATTCAAATCCTGTGCAGAAACACATTTACTGTCATTCAAGTGTCCAAATCACAATGAAATGTCCATTATTATTATCATTCATTATTATAAGAATCTTTTCCTGGTTTCTACCTGAATTTTGTGGCAACACCTGCCTTCTTCCTGACCTTCGATGGAGCGCCATCAGTGACCAAAATTACTTCATGTGACCAGTTCACTTCAACATCGTCCAGCACAGTAACTAGAGATCTGACTATGTCATCAGTTGTTGTTGTGTCCATCAATTCAAGAAACTCCACTGTGACAATCTCTTCATCACCTCTAATAAATATGTACAGCTGTACATCAATAGTGGCTGAAAATACAATAAATGACTGGATTCCTTCATATTGCTGCCCATGTTTCCTCAGAGATGTTGGATCTGATCGTAATTCTTGACATACTCATGTTTAATGTCGACTGCTTTTTGGGAATAAGACTTCTGCAGCCTTCAGCATTTTTCAATAAGTTCGCCATCAGAAAATGGATTGAATTTTTACTCCAACTTGTTTGCAATAAGGTAGCTAGCTTTCACTGCTCCATCACTGACGTCATGGCTGCAGTAAATCCAGATGGTTATTTATCGGTCCAGCTAATAGTTGCTAAATTTTTTTTTCTTAACTGCAAATGGTGAAACTTTTCTTTGTTGAGAGTCTCATAGTGGTGCTGAAAGTTATATTCTTGGAGAACCTGTTGATGACATACAAAGCATGCAGGTTTGCATTCAGCTCCGTGAACAAATAAAACGCTTTCCATTTTCCTGGAAAGCTCAGGACCTCACTTCAACCTTTTTTTCTTTTTGACAACATTTTGGTCATTAGGGTGTCACTACTGATCATCCTTCAGTGGTGAGGCTCACAGGGAACCAAACTACTGCCTACCCAGATACAGAGCTGTTAGGTTTCGTTTTTGACACATGCAGAGTTATGTTGTTTCACCTGTTAAGCTTTTCCTTTGCTCCCCCTAGTGGCGGAATTGCGCATTTCAGTTATTTCTTTAAAAATTCATAACTCGCCACAGGAATGGACTAGAAACTGGCTTTCTTTTTTAAACGTCCTTGTGATTTTTACTCTTCGTGTGTGGGCCAAACTAAACTACCTGGCGGGCCGCATGTTTGACACCCCTGGTCTAGAGTGTGTGCTGTTGCAAAATGCTCATGTGCGTTTTATGATGATGAGAGTTTACATGTCTAGACACACTGAAGAGACAGGTGTATGCGCATGTGTGTGTGTATGTTTGGACAGATGGACCAGCAACTGGTTCACACATGTACTGCTGAGCCACGTCTGCACTACAAACTGTTGTTTTCTGAGGATTCAGACATATGTGTCCAATTATGAATGTTATACAGACTGTAAACGATGGTCGAATCTTTTTCACGCAAAACAACTGTATAGTGTAGTGCTTCTCAAACTTTTTCTCTTGCCCCCCCCCCACACACAGACCACCATGAAAAACCTGTAAAAAAAAGCCAAATATGTTTAACTTTAATCCCATATCAAAATCTTAAACACTGCTGCTACTACAGCCTAGAAAATAATTACATAAAGGATCATTAACTTTTTAAGAACAATAACATGGAACCTATCTGCAATAAGAAACAAAAAGTTGTGTTATTTGCTGCAATGTGCCTGCTTTCTGCTACACATCTTTTCAGGTTTGTTACTGCAACTCTCAAGTCATGCTCAATATTGAGCCTAGCTCTGTTGTTTGTTTTCAAAGTGGCAACAGAAGAAAAGCCTATCTCACAAAAATAGGACGTAGAATAGAAAAGAATGTCCACAGCCTGTTGCCCTATGAGTGAATGCTGCCTCCCCACACCCAGCCTCAAAACTCAAATCAGCAGGTGCTGCTGGGTTAAATGGATCTCTCAGCCAGTCAAGGCAGGTTTAGGTATCCAATCTGTACCGGCCATATGTGCGAAATGCGGCAATGTCCGGTCGGCATAAGCGTTCTTTTAAGATGTTAATACTGCCGTATACAACAATAAATAGATCTTCAAATGTCTAGGTTAGAATAAAAATGAGTTAATGTAAGTGACGTAAGACCCGCGGATATACAAATCCGAAGTGCTGCAAAAAAAAAAATTTGACGTCTGTTCTAGATTGCGCCTCACATGTCCGGTGTGGGTACCGGATGTTCTCGGGTTGACGGATGTTCTCTGGGTCCTTTGGGCTCCTTCCAATGAGTTATATCACTAGAGGAGACATCACGTGGTTCCTCATGGGAGGAGAGCAGCGCCATCTTGGTGAGGTCAAGTTTTGAAGACCAAACCACTTTTTATAACATTTAATAAAGAGCTCTGTTTTTGCTTTCAATCACTTCATTATATGAAAAAGAAGAATGGCTTGAAATTGCTTAGTTTTGTTCAGAAATACAAACTTCACGAGTACCCCTATCTAGTATTAGACTATGTTCCTTTATTTTATTTTACTTATGTTTTTATTTATTTGTGTGTTATGTTCATTGTTTCTTTTTTCCCCTCTATTCTTTATTTTCTATGTTAATATGTTATATTTGGCAATGGTGACTGATCTTTGAGGCAATATTGATTACATTGTTATTGTTCGTTGTTAACGTTAATGTCATTGTTAATGTATGATACCGCAATTGTCAATAAAGTTTAAAAAAAAAACTTAGCGACGTTAACTCATTGGTCGTGGCAATTTACAGCCAATCAAATAGTGTGACGTCATCATTGGTCGAAGGACCCCGAAGGACCCCGAGAACATCCGGCAACCCGAGAACATCCGGTACCCACACCGGTGTAAACATAGCTTCAGACGTACAGAATGAAAGCCCCTGTTTCCCCTACAGCAACCTTAAAAGTCAGTGAGTGAGTTGATTCCAGCAGAAGTTTTGTCAGTTTGAGGGTTCAGGTGAGTGTAACACAATCTGTATGTATTTTCCGATAGGTGGGAGCAGAAAGGCACTGTAAAGTCAGACCATCAATCTTAATAAAAGAAAAAAGAAAAAAAAACTAAAGATGTACAAGAAAAAGAAGAACCAACAAAACAACTCACCACACCCATCAAGCTATGCATACTAAACGGACATCCCCTTAGCAAAACGTAGTACACTTGAAGTTGATTTAAATAAGTGTACTTGAGTATAGCAAGTCAAGACCATGTACATGTAGTACTGGAAGTATTTGAATACTTCTTCTGACTAAATTGGAACAATTTCATTTTACAATATATCGATTAAAAGTAAACTTCCAAGTATACTGCATAGCTTTTAGTATAGACTAAGTACTTTTTTGTTTTAACTTGTCCTGTCCAACAGCTGAGCAAACAGATGGGAGCTGAAGGCCTATTGTGTTGGACATATTTTACTATTACAATAGGAGGTTATGAATCTTCTGACACATATCGGGGTGTTTACATGAACAGCAGACTGGACTGGTCCAACAACACGAATGCTCTGTACAGGAGGGGTCAGAGGGGCCTTCACCTGCTGAGGAGACTGAGGTCGTTCGGCGTGTGCAGACAGCTGCTGAGGACCTTCTAGGCGACACTGTGGTGGCCTCAGTGGTCCTTATGGAGTTGTGTGCTGGGCGGGGAGCAGAAGAGACTTGAAGAGTTTAACAAACTGGTTAAGAAGGCCGTCTGTCCTGGGCTGCACACTTGAGTCCATCGAGCTAAGCTAACATCCATCATGGATAACCCTCCCACCCCCTACACCAAACTCTAGAGCGCTGACCAGCTCCTTCAACACCAGACTGTTGCACCCACAGAGCAAGAAGGGAGCGCTACTGCAGGTCATTCTCCCCACAGCCATCGGACTGTACAACACTGCAGCTAAAGTGACACCAATGTCCCAGGGTGTTTTTCTTTCTTTTACTCATTGATTCATTTACTTTTTGTTGCAGCAAGGTTGTTTTTATAATTTGTACAATAAAAAAAAAATTCTGACAACGCATAAGGAATCGAAAGACGGCAGTTGACCACATCTTTGTATATATTTTATTTTTTATTATTGTGATTATTATTATTGTTATTGTTATTATTAGTAGTATTTAATATTATTTATTTATTATGAATCTTACTTTATAATAATTTCAATAATAATTGTAATTATAAATTTTAATAATTTAATATTCTTAATAATTTTTATATGAATGTCATTTTTATGTCCTTGATGTTATATATAGATTATTCTTGAATGCCGATTTTTCTGCCACAGATATATGAAATTTCCCCATTGTGGGATTAATAAAGTCATCATCATCCTCATCATCATCATCATCACACAGGAGGTGTGTATATTTGAATAAACCCCTTTTGTAATTTATATTAATTATATTTGTAACATTTGTTGAATCTGATGTGAAAAGAGAGTGGATGTTGGGGGGTGGATTTTATAAGTAAATGTAACAATAAAACAACACGCAAAAAGTTGCTGGAAGTTTATAATCACACGTCTGGTTCAGATGAACAATAAATCTAAAGGGACGGCCTGCCCACAATAATAATACTTGAACAGCCAAGCAAAATACCTGTTGGCTCCAAAAATCTTCACTTTAAAAAAAAAAATGCCAACATGTACACAATACAACAACCGTTCACATACTTATGCATACAAAGTGGTGAGGTGGGGAGCACCCGGTTATCCCCACACCAAGACCCCTGCTGAAGCAGCAGTGGTAGCCAAGGCACCTGTGCAGTATAGCAGATAGAGGAAATCTGCCAACCAGGCAAGCACGTCTGCCACCCAGGCCACGGCCACAAGGACTGCCACAGGGCCCACTAATGCCAGAGAGCAGGGGGTCACAGAAGCACAGAAAGTGCAAGCTCCACTAAGTACATTTGTAGTAAACTTAAATAGATTTATTTTTTCTAAGGGTCTACCTATTTTTTGAACCAAAGATGTTCTCAGTTTTCAACAAACTCCTGGCTTTCGTCCATCTGTGACTTCAACTCAATCTAGTAGAAAATAAAGCATGGCTGATAATTACTGTTCTGGATTGCAGTTTTACAATAAACGACTGAGACTTTGGCTGAACTCTGTTAGATGACAATAAAAAATGATCTCATCTAGAATATTAACCTCAGGATGTCATCAACTTTTTATGGGATCATTTTTTTATGGTATTAGAAAGTATGGCTTGTGTTCGGCTGAATGAGAATCCTTAAATGACTTCAGTCAGACATTTGGCTGATGATCTTCTTGAAGAGGACCTGTGGCCTTGGGAGAAAAACTGTAAAGGACAGAATCTCTAGATGGGTTTCTTTTGTGATGTTTCATAGATCAAGACGTTTAGTTGGACATTTAGTGCAGACAGTATGCAAGCCAAACCCCCATGTTACAGTAAATCACAAGAGTTAGTAGCTAATTATATAAAACTGGGATAAATCTTCTTTCACTGCTAATTTAAAATTCATGGCAGCTCAAAAAATATGAATTTGTTTTTTTGTTAATCTCATAATGTCACAAAGCAAAAGAAAGTAATCTAAAAGAAAAGTAAAAGAAAAATGTCTTAACATGCACTTCTTTTTTTTTTAATGAATTCAAATCAAAATGAATCAAATCTGGATCATTTGGATCTTAAAAATAAAACATTTTCAAGCCAACATTCTCATTTCTTAAAAATGTTTCATTCAATATGTATTTTTCATTAAAAGACAGAAATTAAAAAACATTTCAGGGGGATATAATCATAAAAATTAGTAAAGTGGGTTTCCAGTTACTCAGTAGTACCCCAGTAATACCTGAGCAAAACATTTTGTAATTTAGGCTTTTCTTGTAATGAGATAATTAAATTTTTTACCATGTTTTACTCAGTATAGTAGACACCGGATTATGAGGCGCACCATCAATAAATGGTCTATTTTCATGTTTTACATAAGGTGCACAAAGCTATTAAACTGATTAATTCATTCAAAAGACTCTGAGATAAGTCTGTCAGTGAGTCAGACTTTAATATCTGCGTTTACAGTAACTTAAGAACTTGTTTGTAACAAACTACAAGTTAGCTGCATTACCAGATTAACAATATCTCCCAACCTTGTTTGTAACACATTAAAAAGTCATACCCATACCGCTAAAACAAACGTGACTGTGACTGCGCTAGCTCCAAACCTTGTAATTAAAATGTAAAAAAAGAACACAGGCCAACATTGCTACACATTGGCCATGTTAGCATATTTAAAATACTTGTAATACTTTGTTTGCAACACATACAAAAACAGACCAATATCACTAAAACAAATGTTACTGTTACTACGCTAACTCCCAACCTCGTTGGTAACTCGAATTAAAAAAACAACAAAAAACAGTCCAACACTGCTACATGCTAGTTACATTAAAGTGCTTATTGTGTTTTTAAATACTTCATAAGAGTTGTTGAACTTTTGTCTAAACTCTCCTGTGGAGTCTGGACATGAATGGCATACCTGGCATAACATCTACTGTGTTGGCTAGTTGCATAGTGAGATTTGTTTACCGTTTTGTTTATTCAGTTTATTTAGAAGCATAAAAATGGTTTAAGAGGGGTTGAGTGATTCAGAAGTAGCACTACTGAAGGCCTAGGTTTGTAATGCACAGTCCGCCACTGAAATAATCTAAAAAATTTCCTCTGTTGCAAACATCACTTACCATTTGTGGCAATTTGTGGCTCGTCATTAATAGCTGAAAGAGATGACCAGTTTGGGGAGGGAGTCACTGGCTCCCCAACCCCCAGCTGAGGACAAAGGACTCTTAACGACCCGAAACCATGTAGGCTAAGTTGACAATACCATCCAGTTTCAGGTCTGACTCCTCCCCCATGAGCGCATATATACCAACTCTTCGACCAGCCAATTCAGAATTGACAAAGCCTCTTAGATAAGAGGTAAAATGTCTTCTAACTTTAAAAGCAAGTCCACATGACATCCCCTAAACCTACTACAATCACATACAATTGTCACACCTCCGCCTGTCACCGATCTCCAGGATTAGATGGAACCTTTATTCCTTCTCTGTAAGGCTTGTGTCATTGTCCTACTTAATCCTGCCATGCCTTGAGGTAGGCAGCCTCACCTCCCCCTCCCCATTTTCCTACTTTTCTTTACCTCCTCCTTCCTAAGGCAGTGCGATATGGGGTGGGGGTTGTCTGTGTGTTCATTTTTAGGTAAGAGGTTGGAGGCTGCACCCCTCTCTTATGCATCATCAGAGTCATCTATGAATGTGATCTCCCCATCCTGTGAATGTGTGCTCATGCGTGTTTGGAGGCCTCCGACTGCAGATCAGGTGCTCCTAATCTTCGCTGCTGTGTATCGTGTTGCAGTGTATGACCTGTTGTGGTGCCCCCCGTGTGGGTGTGAGTGTGTTAGTGGAGGCTGAGCCCATCAGCTCCCTCAACGACACCTCTGTTTTTATTTGCAGCCACCCCCCAGCTGACTGCTCAGGAGATGATGCCTTTTCTTGCAGCGTGTGTGTTTTCACATGTGACTGATGGCAGAGCTCTGTGCATGGATGTCCATCATTTCATTCTTTAGGGTGTGAGGGAACATAATTGTGCAAAAGAGCGTGTACCTACTTGTTCAGACAAGTGAAGAAGACATGGATCATTCTCACGGTGAAACATTGGGAGTGACAAGTACAGACTGACCTGACGCGTATTTCTTCTTGGACACCCCCATTCATCGCTTACTTCTTCATTTATGAGGCAATAGGGTAATAGCGAAACACCTCTCTAATCCCAATGCACCCAACTCAAAAAAACAAACAAACTCAGATGTCAGTCAATGTAAAACAAATCAACATGGCTTATGGTGCAACATCCTCAAAGGACAGACAAAGGACAACCACAACAATCCCGTTCCCCCTCGTTAAAGACGGAAAAGAGGACACGATAACAGAAGCATATCTGTCATCTCTGGGGAGGCGAACAGAGAAAGGAGGATGGCTTGGTTGAGGAGTGAGCTCTAGGGAGAGAGTGGAAGGGGAGGTGGAGGTCAGAGGTTGGCTGAGGGCGTGGAGAGTGGAGGAAAATGATGCATGTGGAAAAACGCTTGAAGCCAAATCAAGAAAAAGACACAACAACTGAAGCACATTTGACTATGAGCAGCAGCCTCTTAGAAAGCTTGGGGGACTTTGAACAACTCCAGACATCAAAGAGTTTCTTATGAAAGCTGGAACAACCAGATCAGTGCAAACTACTGTATGAGGATATGTGCTTATGAAGTAAAACTTTAAAAAAGAAAAAACAAGATGAAAAGCAGGACTGCACGCACTGTGAGCGGAGGGGGGGGTCACAGATTCAATGAATCTACTCAAATTAATACCAAGATTATTTAATCTTTCTTTTTATTTAGTGAGCTTTACTTCTCATTCTATTATTTTTTTTCTACACCACTGCTTTGGTCCAATATCTGTTCGGTTTCCCATTCTATCCATACCTTTTCCTGTCTTTAAAATTTCATCAATGCCTCCACATTGTAGGACATCCTCCATGCCATTCTACACCACTTTCTCCCCTTTGAGATTATCATCAGGTCTAAGTCCACTATTGCTGTCTAGGTCTGGAATCTCTTTACTTAAGACCTAAGTCTAAACTGCCCTTACAGCTGGACACGGGCTGTCTGCTGGCAAAAAATGGCCAAATCTGAACAGTGTGCGTTGGTGGCCCAAACTTAATATCAAAGTCATGCCACATTTTTTTCTGCAGGAATTCTGCTAGCGACAGGTTGTGGTGAACACTTAAACAACATGCAAGGATATGTAACCCCAGATTTACACTGGTCCGTTTGCGGTGCATCTCCATTGCATCGCATGGGGAGTCCGTCTCACAACCGAGTTAACATTGTCTCTCTCATGCGTTTTAGGTCTGCCCCCCCTCCACCTCCCAGAGGAGTAGTTTGCCACCGCCATGTCAATTAGTTCCAAAACTTTGGCAGTCAGGCCCCATTGCCTCTTCTTCACTGAGCCCTTGTATAATGCACGTTTTGTGTCATAAAGGATGCTATGCATTTGTACTGCCAAAACTAAACTTTTGTTGTCAATGAAAAATGGACATCAGTGTTTTTCTGCAGTGTTAAAGTCTGTTATCTCATGGGCACGTGTCCCTTTAAATGTAAAATAGAGTTTAAACATTTTTATTTTGAAAGTACAACAAAGAGCTTTATTTTGAAACTTGGATATGTTTCTGGTTCTCGGGCTATTTGACGACTAGGAATAGACATCCTGCCTAAACTTGCGTTACAGAGAGACGGATGTGAAACACAGAGATGACGGAGGCGATGTAAACATTCGCATTGATTCATGAACGTTCTATTTTTTGTGTCAACGCAACGAGATGTACCATGAATGGACCAGTGGAATTGAGCTTAAGGGTGAAGTAGGGGAGACGCAAGCATGTCTGCTGGATTTTCATGTTTTTGACTCTCTCCTGTGCATTGCGTAAGGAGCCAATTAGTGCTGTTCGGGTTATAAGTTTGCGCTCCATGCACACAGCTTGACTGTTAGAAATTAAGAAATTAGACAATCAGAGTGTAGTTTGTGTTCATCCTATGGGCACTTATGTATCACCTGAACACCCCATTTGCGGACCAGTTCGGTCCGGTCAGATAAGAAGCCAGTACACTAATGACTCAAGTGTGGCATAAGGAAACTGTACAACAGCAATGTGCCTCATATATGAGTGTGGTTTATAATCTGGTGCATCCTATAGTGTGGAAAATAACTACAAAGGTTAGTAACACAAACTCTAGATTAGGGATACATTTTTTCTTAAACGCACTCTTCACACCTTTGCTTCAACGAACAAAGAAGTTTCAGAAAATGATTGTCTATGTATGTAGCCTATACTGTCCCCATGTAACTTAATTTGTGAGCAAAATGTCAGAGTTGATGGTGCAGCGGTGGCATCCCCTGTCCTTCCCATCCTCTGTCTCAGCACTTTGTGGTCAGTTTCCTCTGTCACTGAACGATACAGCCATCATGCTATGAAATGTGTGACTGTCTCCTTATCTGATCTCCTCTTCATCGTGAAGTGTGGCACTTTTTGTTTCTCTTGTTTTTTTTTTTACAATGTTGCAGGGGCACAGTTGGTATGACAGCTGTGCTGCTGCAAGCATGTGATTAGATGCACAATTAAGGTGCATGCAAAGGAATGTGCCCCCAGTCTCAGGCTAGCAGAAAGACTTTTACCCACTATGGAAATAAAAACAAACAAAAAAGTCCCTCACCGTGTGTGTTTTATGACTTTAAATTAATTACAATTTAAATAGACACATATTAGTGAACTGATGAGGTAAAACCTTTATTAATATTTCTTTGAGCACAGTGACACAAAAGGGTAGACAAAATGAATAAATGAGAAGCATGTTGCAGGGTGCAAAATGTGTATATATTCCTATTGTCTTACATTGTTCCAAGAGCCCTGCATTGTCTTATTTAGGCACACTAGCAAGGAGACTGTAAAACAGAGTGACAGATGGGATTTGACAGTTCACTTTGCGTGCCATGTCAGGTGGACATTACCTTCTAAGACGGCTGGCAAAGCAAGAGAGAGGGTGGGAGAGAGAAAAAATGGAATGAGGGAATGGAGAGAAATAATAGAGAAAGACTCCTACAGAACACTTCTGAGGATGAAAGATTTGCTCTTTTAAAAATGTGAAAACGTCACGCACGGTAAAGTGACGACTTGTGAATGTAAGTTAATGTTTCTGTCTTTAACCCAAGACAGGAAAATAAAAGCAAAAATAAAATGAGGGGACCTTTTTTATTATTGTCTCTATGACTATAAAAATATCACCAAGTTCAGGAGGTCCGAGTACCTTCTCATCCCATAGCGGCTCTCTGTCTGCTGGTATAGCAAACGAACGACCTCGGCCACCCCCCAGGCTGCTGGCTGGCCTGCAGACAGAGTTCGACTGGCTGGCGACCTGTCCAGGGTGTATCCTGCCTTTGCCCAACAATAGCTGGGACAGGCCCCAGCGGGTTAAGAAAACAGACGGAAGTTCAGGGGAAAAAAAACACTCCCATAAATTTGAATTCTACCCGGTGATCGATTCACTGAAAACGTTACGTGCCCAAAGAAAAGTTCCTGATTGGTAGATGCGAAACAGCGGCCAAGCCAAAGTTACAATATTTCAACTCTGGCCCGCAGCCCAAATCACGCCGCTCAAATTGCACTGTCATTCATAGCATAAATAACATGCTAACAACTAAACGTAACTCTTTATATCACTGTAAATCACTAAATGTGTTAAATCTTTTGTCTGTGTCACTTTGGAACAGTTCCGCCACGCCTGGCCGTGAGACTAAGCTGCACTTCTACTGTGTTGCTGTCAGTAGCAAATACTCAAACACAGTGTCCTCTAGTGGTTGTTGCTACTTATTTTTTTTTAAAATCACATGTAAGTCGCACCTGAGTATAAGACGCACCTAACGATGAAAAAAAAAACGCAACTTACACTTGTTGTTATACAATAGTTATTAACAGGGAGACTTGTGTTCTTCAATGGAGTACTCACAGGCAGATGGAGGAGTATTTGATTAAATAGAAATAAATACATGTGGTGTTTTTGCATACACAAAAAGAAAAAAACAGACAAACAGAAGGCTGGAAAATTGAAAGGAACGCAGAGACAAATCATGGTGTCAGTTACTAGATAACTCAGGCACACAGTGCATTTACTGTGGTTAATGATTAGACACTGGTGTGGCAGATCCCAGGTGTGCATTGACAGAAACACAGAGTAGATTAAGAATACACAAACAACAGAACAAAGCAGGATAAAATAAGAAGTCATGCTTAACTAATAATAAGTGGGAGCTTAAAAAAACCTAAAACAAGAAATCCGTGGAAAGCCTTTATTCTAATGACATACAAAGCTGTAAAATTCCAAAACAGACAACATCAGCCACACATGTTAAGCAGCTTAGAGCTGTGACGGTGTCGAATTCTTCATCACCGCGGTTAACCGCAGCCCCCTCCCCCCCCCAAAAAAATAAAAACAATTCCCCGGCTGTCGTATTGAAATAAATACAATTACAACGTACAAGTCTTTATTAACAAATAACAGTAAAAACTAACAACTACATATCTAACTGGTGAACTAACTATAGGTGTTGTAGAATGACTGTGTGTGTGAGCGCGGAGCGTCTTGTGTAGGAATAGGAGGAAGGTGCGCACACGTGTGTTGGGGGGGGGGGGGTGTTGATTCTTCTGCAGCGGACCGCTCTGGAGCTGCACGCAAGTTTCACCTGCGCTCTCTGGTACAGACATCTTCTCAGAATATTAGATATTGCCCAGTAATAAGCAGACTGCAGACACTGTCACCTTTCCGGTAGCCGTGAAGCTTGACACCCATGAATAACGCGGGGCAGGAGGCTCCGCCTTTGTTTATACAGACAGACGTTATGCTGCAAAAAATAGTTCCCAAACAAAACATGTAGTGATTTTCATGGAAATCTAACAGTGCGTGTTCATGTTTGGTGTTACGGAGTGAAGGAGGACAGTAATACCCCCCTCCCCCCCTTCCAACACAAAATCCTCTGGCGGGTGGCCGTGTCGCGCACTTAAGAACGCACACAGCTTGTAATGGAAATTAATACAATGGAAATTTATAATTAGAAAGCAGTAAATTTGTCGTATTTCCTTGCAAGACGGAAACTTCTGTTGTAGAATAAGGATGTGTGCTTCTGAAAGCGCGCGCCTGTTTCTGTAACTGTAAAGGGAGCCGCGTGCCACGTGCAGCGCAGAGGCAGATAGTGAGAGGCGCGTGCGGTGGGATAAAAGGAGACAACAGTCTGAAAGAAAGACGGAAAGTCTGAACACAGGACTAGCAGAAAAAGGAAATTATCAGCAAAGATGAATGCGTTTAATGTGTTTATTATAGTTCCAAACACGCACCATATGCAAAACGTAAAAAAAAAGTGCGGTGATGTGGTTATCGTCACAGCCCTAAAGCAGCTGTCACACACCAAGGTAGTTGTGCAGTTAGACTGTTATAGAGGGAAATCAGACATAAGACATGTTTGATTGTAGGAGTCTATTTCAATTCATAGTCAAACTAGACTCCAATGATGCACTTCAGGAGCTCATAGCAGGACAGATTCATAGTGACAGGCTTCCACGACGTGCAAGAGTCACATTAAGGTGTTAAACAACCTCTGGCTCTTTAATATAATCTAATTTCACCGCAGTTGTGTAGGGATGCCACTCACTTTTACACTCACAACCCTGAGATAACCGAACCGACCTCACTGACTCTGGCCTACCTGCAGGGAAGTTTAGAGCTGAATTCCTTTCTATACTAGTGTTTTCTTCAATTTTATATTCTTTTTTTGATTGGTGTTGTTTTTAGTCTATGGTGTTATATCACTTTTTTATTGTTTTCACCTATGTTTATATGTATTTTATACCAAACACCTTGGGTTCTATGCATGTTGTTGAAAAGTGCTCTACAAATTAAATGGTTGATTGATCGATCAAACGATTGATTAAAACAATCCAATGTGAATAATTGTTTTCTGTCTCAAGCATCACTTATTGACAGCATATTTTTCTGTGCACAATTGTGTTGACTTGCCATGTTTCCTGGTCGTTTAACACCTTTGTCTTAAAACAGATGTTCCAGTGATATTTCGATGTTCTTGTTGTATTTGCTTGTATTTTCTTGTCCTCTTAGAACCAAACCGGTCCCTGCAGAGTGCCGTTCATACTAAAACTGCTTCTGGTACAGGTGCCATGTAAAGCAAGATTTCCTCTCCACTGTCTCATTTTTGCTTACTCAGATCAGGAATTACATTTTATTCCTGAATTAAAAATAATCTTTTGGGTAATATATGTCATCCATAAATAAATAAGATAGTGTGAATTGACTGAATCAATCTGGAATCAACTGGATCATTACAAATCTACTATTTAAAAAGTAACTAAATTGAAATGAAGTATTAGTGTGCCATAAGTGCTAAAAATATTTTATTATTAGCGGGATAGAAAAGAAACCTTAAGTATATGTGTATCTCTGGAAGTTGTCCACATGGATGGTCAACACACAAATGCACTGGCTAGTATTAAGCTCCACAGCCACTAAAAAAGCCAATGTCCAAGTGCTTTCCACTGAAGAGTCTATTAAAAGTGACAAGTTGACTTAATGTGCCTGTAAGTGTGGGATTTACACTCAGCATGAAGCAGCAGCAGTAGCAGCAGCAGCAGCAGCAGCAGCAGCAGCAGCAGCATTGAGACCTCTGAATACTAAAGTGTGGTGAATTGGTCCTCCAGTCAAAATGTCATGTTTTTCTGTCATGCTAATCGCTTCATGTCTGCACAGTTGATTTGCAGTCGCACTGCAGAGCAATTTTAGATTTGCTTCTGTGTTTGAAGCATGCATCTGTGCAGAGCTGTTCTCCTGATATTCACCATGGTATTTCTGCAGGCCTCAAGGTCTGAACCAGGTCATGTATAATGACTGAGTTTAAATGGCAGACTCTGATTCCATTCCCTGGTGGCCGGTGAGAAGCTGCCAAGCTGTAGATCTCTGGAGAGGTTCTGCAGTCTTCAGTTGGACCTCCTGTCCTGATACCTCAGCTGTTTAGCTTGTTGATGCTTCTTGTGTTTGTGATTAGAGAAGTGAACCAATGATTGAATTCTGTGAAACTTTCAGCTCTTTACAGACAATGCAGGGAGTTTCAATTAGTGCATGTGTGCACATACATTTACCTATGTACAATCTCTTAAAAATATATACCGTATTTTCCGGGCTATAAAGTGCACCTGTGTACAAGCAGCACCCACCCAATAACAGGAGGTGTTTTAATTTCTTGCATACATAAGCCGAATGTCGTTACCAACACGATTCAGCTTGACACTATCTATCCTGACTGCAACTTGAGACATCTTTCAGTCTGACAGTGGGAGGAGTCAGCATTGCATCATCACATGCAAGTAAACATACCCATATCTGCCAAACAGCATACAAATGGCTTTTGTTCACAGGTTCCTCAGTTATGGTTTTATTTTTTTACTTATCTAAAATTGAGGTATCATACATAAAATAACAGTAGTAAATAACAGTAACCATATAATCAAAATTACATCCCTCAGTTATGATGAGGAAATTTACCTCCCCGATTCCCCACTTCCCATGACTCTTTGGGGCTTAAGGCGGGGCTAACCCCCAGGTCGCCACACTGTTGTGCGTGTTTAAGAAGGAGCAGCAGCAGAAGGAGTGGAGAACGGGAGAGCAGCTCTCCTCTCCTTCCGCCTGTGTGGCGGCAGCAATATGGTAGTAACAGGGCTGGTTAAAAAAACAGACCATTTAAAGAAAGCAGCGGCGACTTAAAAGCGCGCGCCTTATTTTAAACGTATTACCTTCAGTGGGTGTAGCAGGGCTTAAAAAAACTTTAAAGGAAAATAAAAACGATTATCTGAGAATATGACGTTCACTTTTAAACGCTAATATATATATTAAAAGTATATTATTCTCCGAGACACTGAATTGATACAAAATGCTTAACAGGAACGACCAGTAGGGGGCACTGTTTTCTTTTCTTCCGGAAAAATCAAAGGCAGTCAGACTGAGAGAGTCACGGGAAGAATGGCGGCCTCTCGGTGGTCAGCTCCCCGAAGTAAGTAGCCTCTATGTTCAACACTAACATCTACTGTCTTCATGTATTGATTGAGTCATTGTCTGGATACGTTTAGAAGGGAAGGCTGATAGGAAAATTCTAATGACCGAGCATTCCACTGGTACTTAAACGCAGCACTTACGAACGAATTTGTGAGACGTGAAAACAGTCTCACGGTAGACGGTGTGCGTTACAAGGGATTCGTGCGTGTTTTTTAAAGATGCGTGTGTAAACGTATTATGTGAGTAACAAATCACACACAAATCCAAATTTATGCACAAATCCTAATTTATGGACGCACAAAGCAAGAATATGCAAACACAAATCCTAATTTACGCACAAATCAAGAATTACGCACGCACAAATCCGACTGAGTCTAATTTCTCTCCATATTGGATCATGCAGTCAAGCTCTGCTCCTATACAGACAGAGCGGTGAAGGCAGCTGCCAGAAAAATCTATAAAGTAGCTGCATTACTAAATAAGCCGTAGGGCTGATAGCATTTGAAAAAAGTAGCGGCTTGTAGTCCGGAAAATACGGTATATAAATACACTTTTTAAATTGATAGATTCATAAAGATCCCACACCAATCTTCTTTTGATCTATTGTAAAAGTTTTCCCAGTAGTCTTTTAATTATGCCATTTTTAGACAAAATTGAAAAACCTGTGTTATTTTTCAAAACATAGTTTCTGCAGAGCAGCAGGAGTTCCCCAGAAAATTCACTTCTGAGTATTTCGGTGGGAGTGTTGGCACATAGGAACCCTGTCCCCCATTTTCCTTGCTGTTACTGAGAGATCTCTGCTTACATACTCTCCTGCTTCTCTCTTTACACTCCCAACCTATTTCTTGGTCTTAACGGTGCAAAAATTGCCCCCTAGCAGTGCAAAAATTGGAGCAATATTGGAGCTATCGAGCTGTGCCGTTTAAATCCAGATTCCAGCTCAGATGAGGAAAACAAAGACATACATGGATCTACTGTACGTCATTTTAAAGCCCAAGGCCTTCTTGTTCAGAGATTGAATTTAATTTGCTTTGCGCCATTCATTGATGAACAGAATGGATCAGTTTAACCCTTGTGCCATCCTAGGCACTTTAACAGTGGGAGTGGGGTCATCTGGACCCCACAAGTCAGTGCACCGAACCTTTTTTTCTTCAATCATTTGTGATCTTCACTGGTATTCATGGATTACATGAAATCCTCTTCACCTTTATCCACCTTTGTCAAGGTAGGGAGAACATCAATGTAAGGGTGGGGTCATCTGGACCCCATAAGATAGCACAAGGGTTAAGCTTCCAAATAAAGTGCCTCTACTATTCACATGGGACTCTGATGTCAGCAGACAAGTGCATTAATTTAGTGGAATGTTGGCATGAAGGTGACCAGAGTAGTGTGTCCAACTATAATCAGCTTTAAATGGATCTTATAATTTTAGGGTCACACAATTGTGGCCACAATTGTGTTGGTGGCCACAATTGTGTTTGTGGCCACTGCCTTACACCACTTAATTACAGCAAAAAAAAGCGCTGTTTTGAATCTTTTGTAAAGAGTTAGTCCGAACAGTAAAGGTGGCATTTGAAACTACAAAAGCTTTTTTGACAATTTCATTGTTTGAATGATGATGACAAATGTCAAAATATATTTAAAACTAACAAAACAAAAAAAAAAAGCTGCGCTAAAACTTTGGCCTAAATTAAGTTTTAGTTCTGAGAAACCTTTTGGAATGTCTTAAAGTATCACAGATCCTTCCATGGGGCTACCGCCACTTTACCAAGGCAGGAATTCAAAGGGGCTTTAAATTCTTTAGTGCTTTGGACTTTAATCTGAAAATTGCAAGAATTTATTACGAAAAAAGTTAAATTGTTTTTGGCATTAATTGAAACAAGCATGCTTACATTAGCGGTCCCCTGAGAAGCAGCATAACATTAAAGCTCCCTAAGCTTTAGCATGAGTGTTTCTGGTGCTCTGTGGTGTCGTACAGTACAAAGTAATGGGAACAGCCTCCAGCTGCACTGTGGGGATGAATAGCACAGGGTACCTGTGTGTGTCAGTGACAGAGCACCGCGGTGCCTTCATTGGTTCACTCCAGTGCCTCTTTAAATGAGCCCATTCCCTTGGCCAACCCAACCCCTCTACACCCCCTTGATGGATCGGACCAAGGTGGGTCCAATGCTACCTTATTAACCTGATGTGGGCTGTGCTGTGAGGGACTATTGGCAGAATAAATGACATAAGACGTCACTTTGATATGTGTGAATGTGTAAAAATGTTCCAATGTTGTGGAATTTTGATATGAAGGAAATAAAAGAGGCTTCAAATATTAACATTCAGAGAGATACTGTTAACTCACTTAAAGCACTAAAATTACAATTAAAGTCCGACTAAAATAATCTTTTGATCTATTTTCAAAGCATTTCCAGTGGTCTTTCAATGATGATTATGCCATTTTTAGCCAAAATCAAAAAAACCTATGTTGTTTTCTAGGACAAAGTTCCTGCAGAGCGACTGGAGTTCCTTGGAACCCCTCAGACCATCTACTTAACTTAACCCTTGTGCTATCTTAGATGGCCCCACCCTTACTTGGACGTGTTCTCCCTACGATGACAAAGGTGGATAAAGGTGGAAAGATTTCATGTAATCCATGGACACCAGTGAGGTTCTCAAATCATTGAAGAAATAAGGTTCAGAGCACTGTCTAGTGGGTCTATATGACCCAACTCCAAACGTTAAAGTGCCTAGGATAGCACAAGGGTTAACAAAAACGGTGAGAAATATTGGAGCTATCTAGCTGTACAGTTTAGATCCAGATTCCAGCTCAAACAAAGACATACATGGATCTAGTTGTCTAAAAGTGGATGCATCAGAATGGAGCGGAGCAGGGCCCTAGTGTATTTTCTAAGACACAAATAAGCTATTTTTCCAACAATTTTAAGCTTATTTTTTTAAATTAAAAAAATGCCACAAGAACATAAAAGTGGGTCTTTAAAGCTTTTGTTTTTGATATCCCCTTCAAAAATCTTTTATTTTACACACATAATATTTTATTTTATACTTAATTTCAAATAAATAATATGTCAAATTTTACACTCATTTTGTTAACTATCTAACATAGATATCTGCGACCTGAGGCTCCGGAGCTACATGTGGCTCCTATATCCCTCTGTTGTGGCTTTATGGTAAAAGGTTTTTCATTTTAAAACATAACTGTAAAATAAAAAGTAAGTAAGTAGTAAAAAAAAAAAAAAAAAACTAAGGGAAGTTAAATGAATCAAGCTTTATTCAACCCATTCACCGACAGTTGAAGGACAGTATTACAAGTGGAAGTAAAACATTTTGACATTATGCACAGTGTTCAACAGAAAATCAATTCGGAGGTCAATAAGCACAACCAGAATTAAGGCGCTCTAGATTATAAGGTAGATTTTTCTATTTTGTAACAAATTCATTGTTTGAAAAATACATTAAAGGACACTTAATTAACTGCCATCTAATTTTGGTTGCTTAAATTTACTAACTTTTCCCTGAGATACACCACAAACATGACCGTATACTACTACATTTCCTGCATTGGTGTCTTTTATTTTAAAAGGAAGTCATGTGATCCGCTTGTAAAAGTTATAAAATATTTAATATTTTTTTAAAAGGCTACTTTCTCCTTATGTTTTGTTTATGCCAAAAAAAACAGTTTGTGTTTATCATAAATCATAAAGTAACAATGAAATTCCTAAAGGGTGATGTTAGACTTTGTGACTCCTACTACGTCGTGGTCACTGAGAAAAAGACCTGAAGTTGCAGACCCCTGACCTAACCACTCATAAGAATGCTATTTTGAGTTATTCACTTCGTGTACCAGACAAAATGTAAAAATAACATGAAAAAAATTACTTTTAGAGCATGAATCCTACCGGAAAATTATGCATTCTTCTTTTCCTTTATAGTTATTTGTTATAGTAAAAAACCCTAGTTTTGTTGGACAAAGTGATGTCAAGCTTTTATTTTTCAAACTGTTCGCTGTTGTGTGTTCTTTTATTAGCGTTTTTGCCTGCTCCCTCACCTTTCCCTGTGTCCTCTTTCCTCCTTTCATTACATAGATAATCCACATGGCTACACATTGCTCAGATAACATCCATCCTTTTATTACAGCGTTCCTTGTCAAACATCTATTTGCTCTGGCAAACGCAGATAAATTCTAATCATCGCTCTGAAATTCACACCACAGCCAGACCAGGTGTTCAGGTCAAAAAAGCAACTAGGTCAAACACAAAAGGGCTAAGTGATAGACCCATAAATGGTTGCTCTCACTGATACAATTACGCGCAATAATGAGGAAGGGTAGCCAGGCAGGCACACCATCACACAACATGATGATAAATGGAGCAAAAATCCCAAAAATGGGTTTCCTTCAGAAAATGGGTTTTCTGAAGGAAACCCATTTTTGGGATTTTTTTGGGTCAAAAACCAGAAGAAGAAACTTCCCTACAAAGATGGGACAATTGGATTGGATTTAGAGGAGGATTTGTGGAGCAACAACTAACAGCGATCTGGGAGGTGGCAGATTGTGTGAGCTCTACCCTTTAAAATCCATTTAACCTTTAACCTCCTGGTTTTTGCCATGACTCTTTCTCCCGTGATATTTCTCTGGTTGATTTTCCCTCCTGCTCTGTCCCCCGTTTGCCTCCAGACCGCTCCCTGTCCAGCACTCTTCCACCAGGATGCCACCCATCTGTCAGCCCTCCATCGATTGTATCTGTACGTCTGAGTGATGGCGGCAGGGGTCAGATGCGTTCGGTCGGACCGCAACACCTTTCCTGTCTGTGTATGACTCAGTGAGACACACACAGGCTGATGATTAATCCATTCAGCTTGATTTGACGTGAAACCACTTCCTGTTTTATAGAGCATTACGAATCAATGTGCAGTTGGTCAAAAAAAGCAGTCAAATAATAAAATATTGCTCTAATGAGGACCATGAGCCCAAAAAATGAACACATTTGTTTAACTTACACTATTCTCAAAGCAGCATGACAGTGCAGCAAATGAAGAAGAGGCCATGTCACCTGGATTTATGTGACCATAAAGACTTTCACAACGGGAGGAACCACTGCTTAATAACACAGAGAGGACATGCAAATGATTCCAGTTCTATGATTCATCAAGGGAAGTTCAGCTCAGTGAGAAGGTAATGCTCACTTCTATGGAAATGTAAACTCTTCTTTCTTACTGCGCCTTTAAGGCAACATTTTTCTCTCAACTCAGTAATTCAAAATTTACACACACTTTAGTACCTGGTAAAAATGGATTTTCGACATAGTGAGACAAAGCCCCTCCCAAAAAAAGATATAAAGGGATGACATCACAGTGGTAGGAGTTGTCCAAAAAATGAATGGGGCCAAAACCTCTTAACCCTTGTGCTATCCTAGGCACTATAATGTTGGGAGTTGACCCACTAGACCCACTAGACAGTGCGCTGAACCTTTTTTCTTCAATGATTTGTGATCTTCACTGGTGTCCACGGATTACATGAAATCTTTCCACCTTTATCCACCTTTGTCATGGTAGGAATGACACGTCAAAGTAAGGGTGGGGTCATCTAAGATAGCACAAGGGTTAAAAGGCGTAGATCACACAAAATCAACTTTTTTGAGCACCTTTAAAAAAAACAAAAACATTTTTTTTCATTATTTTTTTACATGCAGCTCTGACAAGGGTGGCAAAGCAGCAGAGTGCGGTGCCTGTAGCAGTTGGTAAAGGCCAAGTCACACAGCCACTACATACATTATGGACAGATGAAAAGTGAGAGAAGTTGTGGTCTTTATGTGAAATAGATTAATCCCGTGTGAGCCACGTTACAACTATATACAGTATATTTATTTATATATATATATACTGTATATATATATATTATATATACACAGGCAGATCTTCAAGACCTTGTCGACTTAAAAGTAGCTCACATGCCAAAAAAGTGTGAGCACCCCTGGTGTATGTTATCACAAACCAATGGGACCACAGGATCCATTTTTGATTTTTCTTTGTTACACTGATGCAGTGACGTGCGGTGACGTTAATGGCTGGTGAGGTACTGAATCCTTTGGAGTCAGATTTACAATTGCAAGAACTGAATATTTCACAATTTATCCAAAAGCAGCTATAACAGCTTGTAAAATACACACAAGAAAATATTTGTCCTAGAGAGAATATTTATTTTACAGACATGAATTAGAACACTCCTATTGTGTATAAATTATTCATATGTACAGTAAAGAAATTAATGTATATTACAGATGTATTCAGCACATATTTGACCCTCAGTAACTATTTCTGGTATTTTTCCAACTTTAAATTCTGGTGCTTAATCAGTGTTATTAATGTTGTCTGTAAAAAATTATCATAAAAATAAAATAAATTATTTTACTTACATTTTTACCCACTTACCCCAATGTTATTTTTAAATAACAAACATTGAAAAACGTGTTTGGCCTCGCTTTTTGAATCTATGTGTTGATCCTTCTCCACAAAAAGCTCTATTCTACGGCAACAGTGTAGCTACAAAGCAGCTCTCAGCTCACGTCTGCCCCCTTGTGGTGAGGCATGCCTCACCTGAAGCCTTTTATGTGGGCGGACAGCAGCATTTTCAGCGAACGTCTCTGTAATAACATTGAGCCCTGCCCTGCCCTGCCCACCAGGAGTTTACGCTCCATCTGTGATCGTGCAACACTCAAATTTGGCGATTTTAACCTCAGAAACTGTGGACAACATGTTTAGTTGTCTGAAAATGTATACTTAACACAGATCAGTAGACAATAATATTTACTTATTTTAACTTTTTCTATTTTATCACGATTATGACAGGTGAGGCTCTGCCTCACTTACCTCACCTGACCGCACGTCACTGCACTGACGTCACCATGGGTTCTTGAGGGTTAAATTGATATTAGCTCTTCATCCTGCTTGTTTTATTGAACCAAAAAGAAAATATTTAAATTTTGAGAGAAAGTACCAAGCATAAAATTATTGTTTTATCACACTGAGCATCCCCACAGCTACCTTATCATGATTAATCATTTCTTGATATCATACTTTGAGAGTTAATTTCACACCTATGAACACAGTGCTCAATTGCTGTCATTAGGATCACCTAAACCTGAAATGAAACACCTGTCCAACAAGAACAAAGCCTCTCCAGCGTGACAGAAAATTCTTTTTTTGCCGAAACACATGTGGTTTCAAGACAGTAACAACATGTTGCTTTGCTTCTGCGGGTCATTGAACTCAAATGGAGGAAGTACTCAATCAAATTGAAGTATTGAGGCAGAGCCACCTTACAAGCAGCTAAATTACAGTCCTGCAGGTTGAGTGCGTCACAGGCCTCCAGACTCAATTCCAGGCCATTTAGCTGACTGAGGCAGACACCAGCTCTACAGGACATTTCTCACCAAACATTATCATTCAGGAAGCAGCTCCACAGTAATGAGAACCTCAATCTGAACCCATCAAGGAGATTTCTTAAAATAGTAAATATCAAGCAGCTAGATTAATTTCACTTTGAGAGCTCTTTAATTTTTATGAGATGGTTTACGTCTAAAATAAAAAACCCCGCTATTTAACACTGTTTAATCTTAAACCTTTTTTAATACAAGATGTAAAAACTATGCACACAATAAACTATTTGATTTACCCTAACCAGACTAAATTGAGGTAAATCAAGTCTGAGTCAAGGACATCACATTTCAATTATAAGTTTACAAAAAAGAAAGTATGCATACATATCAGATTTATGTTAATTTACTGAAAAAAACCAAAACAATTAAAGCTTTTACAGAAAAAAGGAAAAGAGCAGGCTGTTGAGAAAAATTGGTAAAAAGCTCAGTTAGGGAAAATGAAGTTTGGCTACATATATCTAGTAGAGACCAAAAGTTTGGACACACCTCCCCATTCATTTGAATTTTCTTTATTTTCAAAACCATGAAAATTGGAGAGTCACACTGAAGGCATCAAAACTATGAATTTACACATGTGGAAATATATTCATAACAAAATAGTGTGAAAGAATTGAAAATATGTCATATTGTAGGTTCTTCAGTAGCCACCTTTTGCTTTGATTACTGCTTTGAACACTCTTGGCATTCTATTAATCAGGTTCTAGAGGCAGTCACCTGAAATGTTTTTCACTTCACAGGTGTGCCCTGTCAGGTTTAATAAATGTGATTTCTTGCCTTATAAATGGGGTTGGGACCATCACTTGTGTTGTGCAGAAGTCAGGTGTCAATACGTGTACGTACGTATATATATATATATACATGTGTGTGTGTATATATATATATATACATACACACATATATATACATACACACACACACACACATGTATACACAGATGAATACCAAGCAGTAATCAAAGCAAAAGGTGGCCACTTTGAAGAACCTAGATATGACATATTTTCAGCAGATTCACACTATTTTGTTATGTATATAATTCCACGTGTTAATTCATTGTTTTGATGCCTTCAGTGTGACTCTACAATTTTCATGGCCATGAAAATAAAGAAAACTCTTTGAATGAGATGGTGTGGCTACAACAGATACTTGGAAAGAACTCAGATCTCTCAGTCCAGAAGAGCGCAGTTCTAGGAACAGCTAAGATACTGCGCAGGACCCTCAAGCTCCCGTGGAAGGGTGAGAGGGGCGTTTTGTTTATGACTTGCAATACATGGACAAATAAAAATGGTTAGAGTCCATAAAGTTGTGCTCAATAAAACACCATCCTGGTGAGAGACTCTTTACTTTGATTACTACCGTCATTTGTGCTAATTTGTGTCTTGCAGGGTCAATAAGGCTGAGGAACCAGAAGCCCTTCTTGCCAAAATAACATTAGTCTGGACCCAAATGCCAATTTCCCAGAGAAAAAATTAAAAAAATTAAAAAAAAAATGAAGCTCCTCTAAAAATACCAGCTTTTGAATCATTCACATCATCCATTATAAATTACACATCATGCATATTCATGGGATTTTAACCAATCAGAAATCAAATTTACAGTTGCTGTCACACCCGTGCTTCTGCTGGAACTCACATGAATGACGCAGCTCCTCATAGAGATGGAAAATCTGGTCAGGATCTCTCTTTTTTTAACTTATATTGTAAAACAAGCCTATAGGTTTTACCTGAAGTTAACTCTCGTGCATATATTTATTTGGCACCAGCATCGCACTGGCAGATGATCATGAGATGTTCCTTCTGTTTCACAGAGCCAATGGAAAAAACGATGAAGCTGCGTGACCATTGTAAGTGGTGTCACGCTTGTCCTTCAGTCACCTGGTTTCTGAAAGGCTTTACATTTAAAAGAGTACCGTTGGATGCAGCTGCACTGTCGTACATCAACAGCTGTTTCTCTCTTTTAAAAGTTGCTGTCACCACGCTCTGTCCAACTAATACAGTTTTGAAAGTGCATTTTTTCTGATTCTACCTCTGGAAATTAAGTGTCTCACATCCTCTACTTTGTTTATAGATACTAGCGTTTTGATTTTATCTGTGGCAAATAAACCAATTAGTGAGCAGATTACAGAGCTGATGTATTTTGCTTGATGCCACAAAGTGTCAAACAAAAGTCCAATTCAACTGCAAAAAACAATCAAAACACAGACAAGAACATAAAATAGACATAAAGAAAATAACCTTTCAAACTCTGAAAAATGTTTTCTAACCAAATCTTCCAATTATGTGATTCTAATAAATTTCAGTTCCAAATTCAATTTTTGGATTATAAATCCAAATTATTAATACTTTACAAGTATTAATAAGACTTTATAAGTAATAATAATAACACTTTATAAGACATAATAAGACCAGATTTAGTGCCATTAACTTGAAAACACAACTGTGGAAGTGATTCTGTAGCATCATTAAAAATAAGTCAATACCAGAAATGCTTTTTCATTTTCAATATGAAGCTGCATTTTTGACTCAAAATTAAAATGAAAAATCAATATTTCAAAATGCACTTTGGCGGAATTGCTTTTTCATTTTAATTTTGAGTCAAAAATGCAGCTTAATTTTGAAATCGCTTCCATACACAACCTTGTTCATACTGATCAAACTTATTCTCTAGAAAATCAGGAAAAAAGCTTTTTGGGCTTCCAAAGAATAAACAACCTTCCCACCTCTGTGCATTCTTTTACATCTTTGTCTATGAAGACTGGACTTAGTTTTTAAAGTTAAAAGACCTTTCTCCTCTTATCCAAGAAGCTTTGTCAATTCTGTCAAGTAACATCTTTAACTTTATTTAGAAAATGCTTTGTTTTCAAGACCCTGAAATTTTTCCCCTTTTCCTGTCTCTTTTATAAGTCAAACTTTATTTATTTAATTAGTGCTTTTTATTTTTGTGGAAGCACAATGCGCTTTACATTAAAGCCAATAAAATACTCATAAAAAATGAAAATATGTTTATAATAAATAAATAAAAACTAAAGATAATCACACAAAATTGGCCTTCTTAGTATTTTTAAGCACAAATTATGTTTTGTACTGTAAAACTACATTGGGATTGAAAGTGAGAGTTTTTGTGTGTGCCAGTTATTTTATTTTAATGTTGTTTTTACCTTACCTTTACCTATTTTTACATTTATTCTTTCTTGGACCTTCATACTTGACCCCGCAGAGCTGCTATGACATTTCAATTTACCCCTTGGCTGGATCAACAAAGTATCTTTATGTCTTTATCTTTATATAGTAAACCTATAGCATAATTCTTTTGTCTGTTTCTGTTTGTGGTCTTTTCTTTTGTTACAACTCTAACGGGAGGAACCCCTTAAAAAGCGACTTGTGGCATCTTAAGGGCCTAATCCTCCCATTGCTTATTAAATATTTGAAATGCAAATTAAAATATGCAACTACAAAATACTTTGCAATAACATTTATTTATTTTTGAGTAAAATATGAATTTGCATTTAGTTGCTCAGATCTTTGTGGTCCTCATCCCTCCCACCCTGAACCAGCGGCTGGAGCTTCAGGACGCTTGAATCCGTTCACCCATTGCAGCTTTGTTAGACACACACATTACATTCTCAGCTGCATGTATGATCACGCATGGAATGTCTCTGACCAGAGATAAGATTTGTATGGAAGGTCAAATGCGTCAAGTATGAATAAAAAATGAGGTGCAAAGCATATGCATTCCAACAATTTACTTAAGGCGCAGCAACATAAGTCAGCACTTATGAGCCTAACTGAGTGCTTCTCGTCTGGTAACAAAGCAGCAGAGGAGGCAAAAGCCAACATGTTCAGTGAAAAAAAGAGGTCAGTGCCAGCAGTCATTCCAAATGAGACAGAAAATCTCCACGTGTTCTTGTTTATCGTAACACGTTTTTATGGAACATGTACATTATTTAGCCTTATTTGCCCCTCAATATCTTTTCGCTTGGAGGAGGCGGCACTGACCTGCTCTGTTGATGTGGTGCTGCCCTCTTCAGGCTTGAAGTGGAAATGCAGGTACATTTTCTTCACAAAAGCATTCGATCAAATGTTTTTAGACTTTGAAAATTAAAATGTTTGTTTGCGCCTTTTTTGCAGAAAACATGCACTGATCCCTAATGACAGATAAAAATTAGGATTTGCACTCCACAAAAGGCATAAACTAAAACAGAATTGCACATTTATTTATTTTTCCTCCACAACGTCTGCTTTATAAAAAATAGAGGGAATCATCTAATATAACAGTATTTGTATTTGTGTGTATTTGAATGTAACTTATTTCATTTTTTTCCAGGCCTCACTTTAACCCCGCTATAAATAGAAGCACATTTGGAGGCACAGCTGGTGCTGTTTCCCCCATCTGCACTATATCACAACCTCAATGCCACAACAGCCATTGATGCAAATATCCACATATATGCGCACACACACTCAGAGACACTGAGGGCTAGGTGAACCGTGTCAGCTTTACCTCACATGCTGCGTGTAATGTCACCTCTGGATTATTTCTTGTTAATGTTTCAGTTTTAACTCAGACGGATAAAAGTGTTGTTACTATGATACTAGACAGTATCAGGGAATGGATTCTTTACATACTTCCTTAATATACTATGTGGTCCTAAGCCAAATTTTTGATCTTTGGTCTTACAGGTACTTCACAAAAGAATAAAAAAAACCCTGCTTTTTCTGACAAAACATCCTCTGAATTTAAAATCAAAGCAAACATTTTTGCTTTGTTGCTTTTTTAAAAAATGTATGTCTTTTATGTGCTTTAAAATTACACTTACACTACCATGAAATGCTCCACACAATATAGAAATCAGCTTAATGGTAGTCAAAATGACTTAAAGAATTCATATGTTTAATTGTTACTTATTCTTTAGAATGCATTCTCTGACACCAGCAACGATTTTGGATTTTGCAAAAAAAAAAAAAAAACTGTAAATCTTTACTTGGGATCCTGTTCTCTGCCCTTAAGGCCATATCACAAAGCCACTACGAACATTCTGCGCATCTTCCACATATGAAATTCTGGTCTTGCATGATACATGTGTGATATACGTAATTCATACAGTACGTGTTTCTTGTGCGTTCGTCATTCATTGATGTGACCAGATGTCCGTTGAGGATTTCGGCCGACGGGTCTTTATGTAATTTCGGTTTTGATCTGTTCAAAATTTTTGGTCGGTTGAGAATTTTTCAGTTTACGTATATTTAATGTAGTTTATACGCAACTATTGACAATTGATGTACAAATTGCCAATAAATTGCATTTAAACACGCATAATTTATACTCTTGATTCTCATTGATTCTTTCTCATTGACACTCATTGATTTTTTTCAGGGTTTATTTGTATTTCCTCTGTGGTTTTAACGTGGTTCATTCCTTATACATCTGTGAACATTTCACATGAAGACCACAACGTTTCTCACTTTTTCCATGTATGCATTATGAGCACCTTCTGGTCCATTGTTTTTCTAGAAAGGTGTTTTCTAACCAGTGTGCCACGGCACACATTTTCCTTTTCATTCACACACCCTTAAGTTCATTTGTCACCTTAAGTCATGAACCTGTCATCCGAACACCAATTCGTAATTAAACAGTGTTACATACGCCCCCTCCTCCAGATGAAACGTCCCGTTTTAACATAAAACAATAAAGAGGAATGAAAATAGTCTGTAATATTAGCATTAGAACGTTGAAAACGCCAAAAAGTGCTCCTCCTCAGACGGAAGCATCACACAAACGTAGAGATCTTGTCTTTGGTGGAGGAAGAAAGGATTAGAGTGGACAGCTGCCTGCAGGGGTTACCGACAGCTTCATCAGGCTGCAGAGATCCTGCAAACCATTCATTCATTCATTCATTCATTCATTCATTCATTCATTTTCTGTATCGCTTTGTCCCTTATGGGGTCACGGGGCTGCCGGAGTAGTAGCCGGATCCCGGCTACTACGCCCAAGTAGCCGGGATCCTGCAAACCACCCATCAATAAATAAAAATTAATAAATCGTAAATCAAACAAAGGAGCTTCCAAACATTTGTAACGTTGTCAATAAGTATTCAGCTCACCTGTTCAATTGAGTTTAGAAAGGCTGCTCTGCTGCTGCGCGGCGTTCACACTTGCTGCTGCACTGTATGCTCACTTCCACTTTAGTCTCGTAAGGTTTTTTTCTCATAAATTTACGAATTAAAATCTCGTAATTTTACTTTTTTTTTGGTGGCCTTAAAACTCTGCCGTAGATTCTTTTTAAGACACTGATTAGAATGACTGTATCGCAATTTAGCCACAGCTTCAGCTCTGTTTTTGCAAAATTCCCGCCCCTTCAACTGTCTTCACCAATCATTTTTGGAGGGCTAATCATTCGTCATCAGTCTGACCAATCAGAGGTGGTTAAAGTCTTCACTTCCTTATTCCGATTTAGCTCATAAAGTCTCTCAGTTCCAACAAAAATAACAGCTAAAGCTCGTCTTTAGCGGTGTAGCTTTCCGCGGGATCCGAGAACAAGTGAGCAAAATAATTAAGCTAAGAGATCTGAGTCTTTCTGCCCTTTTGCAGCCATTTTCACGCTACATCTCCCATGATGCATTGTGTTAAAGTGTATCTGCGCTACAATGAGTCTTCCCTGTTAAACGTCTTGAAACCACAACGAATACACAAACAGTTTTTAAATCTTATTGATTAAATCAGAGGTAAACAGTTTAGTCCTCCTTCAAGGTTTGTGTTTATTAACAAACATCCCAGAGTTTGGTCCAAGTCATCTTTCTAACTGAAACACTTTTCTTCTGAGGTCTGGATTATTCTATATGTTAAATTTAAGAAGTAATAACAACATTTAAGAAACAGGATTAAAGTGAAGTGGTCAACAGACACAATTAAATTAAATTGAAACAATGTAATCATCTAAAACGATTTAAAAAAAAATTTAAAACAAGAAAAACGAATAAAACTTCAACATGTTTCACTTTTTGTGTAGCTGCAAAAAATATAAATATGTTAGTTTTTTGTGTAAATTTGATCAAACATGTTGTGATCATATAATTGTTCAAAAATTACAGTTGCCTTTGCACTAACATTGAAATAAATATTAAAAAAAGAAATCAATATTTAAAAAGGGTATATTTGTTTTTTTGTGGGGTTACCTAAAATTGCATATTAATAAACTGAAGGGAAAAAACAACTACCAGGGTAAAATTTCAAATAATTTAGTTGAAAATTATCCCAGACTAGGATAATAGCCATTTCGATGCACCACTTGTTTCACATCAGTATGAAATTGATTGTATTCATGTCTTATTTATAGTAAATGTAGAAAAGTATTTATTAACACTTCACTGCAGGTTTTACATTAAATTGTCATTATTCAGAGTTGGGTTCACATACTATTTATAGTAAACAGGTGTGGCAGATGCAAACAGTGTTTTCAAAATGGAAAGTAGCACAAAGAAACAATTCCTACAGCCTAAATACTGTTTGAAAAAACAAACTGCATCCGCTGCTGTCTAGTGTAAATATCTTTTAAAAAGGAAGACATGTCCTTTCACAGCCTAAAAGCACTCTCCTGAAAATCCAAGAAGTGGTGGTGTTTTGTCCATCATGAAAATAAGATCAGACACAGATTTCTCCAGATGAAAAGTTGAGACAACAAACCTAAGTTCCTGGTTAATCACAGTCAAATGGTATGTTCACATCTGGCATGTGACGCCTGTTCAAGAACGTGCTAAACACACATTCTTGAACATGGGGTTCACACTGGACTGTTGCTACCCGATACTAGCGCATGTCCCCCACCGACAGTTGGAAGAGGCTTGGTGTGAAATGTAAAAGTGATGCAAATCTGGTGTAGCTACACCAGGCTTTTTCTTTCACAGCTCTATTCCAACATATGAAAGACTCTGTGTCATAGAATTCCAGCCGGGCGAAAACCGCAATTGAATAATTTCTCCTCTATAATTAATTTTCGAACAGTTTCCCTGAAGTAAAAATCAGATGTCAATAGAGACATCCATATGTCTCTACCAAATTTAAGTCACCAATTGGTCAAAGTTCAACCTGCCTGTTTTAGCTTTCAATCGTGTAGTCATTGGGTGGTTCAAGTGTCATCTGAAAAAAGAACCAAGCTAAAATGTCATAGTAAGCATACAATGCTCAATGTTATATTTACACCATCACAGTCCAGTTTATTGTGCACAAAGCACGACACTGGACAGAGGATGGGTCTCAGAAACTCAGTGTGAGCAGTGTGATAGTAATCTACCCAACAGTTACATGCATGTACTGTGGTTCTGTACACCTGTCTAGGCTCTCTGGCAACAGGTATGTGCTGATCGATTAGTCTGGCTTAATGTTTCATTCACGAATAGAAGGAGCAGAAGGAGGATTAGTATCTATAATTTCCATAACTCTTTATAGCAAAAAGAAAAAAACAAAGACCCTTCCCTGGGGGGGTCCGTCTGCACTGGATGGGCTGTCCTGGAGCTGGGATACCTCCTTCTCTGGCCCTGGGATGGGGCGGGGCAACCCTCTTGGGGCCCGCGGTTGATCTGGGTGACACCTATCATGGCTGCGGGGTCTGGGGGAGGCAGGTGGGCAGGCTGGTTGGCCTTAGAGGTTTGGTGGGTTTAGGCAATTAGTGGTTGCCTCGGCTGGTTGGCTACCTCGGTCCTGTCGAGGCACGGCCCCGACTTGCCCTCCTCCTCATATATTCACTTATTAGGGTGATGGGGGGGGGGGGGGGTCAGCTTTTGATGCACCTTGGGGGGAGGACCTACTTGGCAGTGCTCCCCCTCCAATATTTGCCATATGAAATGGGCCCCTCCCCTCTCGGTTTTACCCCTTGGTAGGGGGGATGCTTGGACATCACTGCCAGCAAGTAGAAGACTTCTCAGTTCCCTACCTGCCAATTTTAGCTACACCCTTTAGTATACACACTCTTTATCCCAGAAGAATATACACTCCAACCCTCCCCACAAACACACTCAGAGGGAACCAGGCCCTCAGCAACAGCAGCCGTGTCCCTTGGGTGCTGGCTTCCTTGGCCCGGCGGCCCTCTCCACACAGGGAGAGGAACCCCTGAGTTTCCTGACAAGACCATAAGCCGGGGATCACATCACATGTGAGCCTGGGGTGGTCCGTGTCCCTGTGGTGAGGGTTCTGGTCCTTGCCCTTGAGCGCCACCCTTCTCCAAAATTTCAACTGGGTGAGCCTGGTTGAGCCATATTTTTAACACACTAGGGGACCCCCACTTCTCTTGGGCGTCTTTCTCCTGGCCAGCCCCTGCCTTGCTCACTCCTGGACCAACCGTGCGCTGAGTGGGTGGCTGCCTAGAGCATGGGCCGGGTCTCCCTTGGGGGGCCCTGGAACATGTCTGGGGTGGGGGGATGCTCAGAACTCCTGGGTGGTGATGGCTGCTCATTTGGGGCTGGGGGTAATCTCCTGGGGTGGGGCCCCGCATTGGGACCACTGGGAGTGGCACGGGGCTATTTCTCTGGTCAGGCTGGAGCTTGCTCTCTCTGTTCCCCTATGCCTCCTTACTCTCTGGCATTGGGGGCCCCTTTGGCCGTCCTGCTGGCCCTGACCTGGAGGCAGATGTGATTCCCGAGCGGGTGGTTTTTCTCTATCTGCTATACCGTGTGGGTGTTTGGGGGGGGCCCAGCTGCAACTGCTGCGGCGGGGGCCAAAGTGGAGGGTTGTAAATTGGAAGCTGTTGATATTTTGAAATATGTATGTGCCATCATCACAGATAATTGATCCAAACAACAAATTCTGCCCAGAACTGCAGTAAATAGCAGCACTGACTAAAACTGAAAACCTTCTGGCATGACACAATCATCTCCCCAATATGAAAAATAAGACTCTTTTGTACTTTTTTCTTTTCAATATTCTTGTACATGTTTGAATCATAGACCTCAATAAGCACGGTCAGAGACAAATTGAGGCACATGAAAAGAGACGCTACCAAAAAATCCTGAACATTTTGCACATGTATCACATCACCAATGAGGAAGTGTGCAACACAACATTCATATCCACATGACAGCCTGCTAAGCATTGTAAAGAAAAGAAAAATGACCTGGTATGGACATGTGACAAGATCAAATAGACAAGCAAAAACGATGTTGCAAGGCACAGTACCAGGAGGCAGGAACAGAGGAAGGTAGGAGAAGAAGTGGGAAGACAAAATCAAAAAATAGAGAGTTTTGTCTTCCTCTGACAGAGAGAAGCCCATGACTGTTGCAGATGGCAGGAATTTGTCAGAAAGTCAATCAATAATGCCCCTACAACCCATTCAGGGTTAAAAGACTGATACGATACAAAACAGAAATGTGCATCTATTTATTTTCTGAATCCCTTTCAGGGCCAAAGAGTTGGACCCTATCCCAGCTACTCTCTATACATACACAAGAAAATCAGGCAAACTCCACACAGAAAAGACCAATCTGGGAGCCTTCTCTCTGTGAGGTGAGACCGCTAACCACTACTCTACCATGCAACCCTGTAAACCAGTAAAATGCAAAAAAAACACACACAAAAAAAACAATTTATCATTCAATCATCTAGCAGACATGTAAAAGTCCAAATTTTAGCTGTAAAGGTAAACCCTACATTCACCTTCAGCAGAAAGTTTACAGCAAGACCTCAAGGTTCTAGAAAAGCAGCATCAGCATCTTTGTGTAACTGTACCCATAAAAACTGCAGTGTGGTGCTTTTTAGGCCATGTCATACAGCCACTACATACATTTGGCACATATTGTACGGAAGAAAATTGGTCATGTGTAAGTATACGTGTAAAAAAGTGAGAAACATTGTGATCTATATGTGAAATTATCACATGAATGAACCACATTAAACCACGCAGAAATACAAAAAAAAACTTGCAAAGAACACGTAAATCAACATAGAACATGAACCGTGCATGATTAATTGGAGATTTGTGCATTAATTACGTAATTTTAACATAATATTTGCGCCTTATACACAATATAAAACTTATACATTGGTGGTACATGCGTGAAAAGTCAGTTAGACATACATGGAACGGTTGTGGAAAGCCAACAATTTTGCTTATGCCTCACAAAATTCAGTGACCTGAAGTGATTACGATTTATAATTGTGTATATACTACGTAAAATAAGCGTAAACTGCGTAATTCTCTACTGACCAAAACAGCTCAAGACCGATTTCATGCAAAGACCCGTTGGCCAAAACCCTCAACAGACATCAGCGCACATTGACAAATGACGAGCACAAGAAACATGAATTATGTAAATCACAAATGAATCACGACAGACCGAAATTTTATATGCGGAAAATGCGCAAAATGTACATAGTGGTTGAGTGACAGGGCCTTCACTCACACACATAACTCTATGCAGCCCACATCCAGTTTAGACAAACAGTTGTTCTTACCTGTGTGACTTTCTCTGTAACGTTGTGCGTCCGGTCAATGAGCTTGCAGGGGGCGATAATGTCCATTTCCCCAGAGGGAAGGGCGATGAGTGGATCAGGTTTGAAATCCACAAAGTTAAGCGTTATCTGAGGGATTTTTGAAATTGCACGGTAGCGCATCAAGTCAGAGTCGGAGGTGGAGTTCAGCATGTTTGACTTGCTGTTCACAGCACCTGGAAGCACACAGAGGGTTTGACAGTCTGAGTCTGCACCGTAGGTGTCTTTTGTACCCCCTTCCCTCTTACCGGTGCTGCTGCTGGCCGGCCGGATGCTGCCCCTCCTGTTCTTCCGGTCCCACTCTGGCCTCATGGCCTCGATCTCGTCCACGGAGGAGGCGCGACGCATGCTGTAGAAGCTTTCCCGAGAGCGGCTATGCGAAAGGGAGCAGTTGGAGCCCGAGCCGTCCGGGTTGAGGCTGAGCCGATGGTGGGGCGCTATGAACGGGGAGGACTGGTTGAGAGGGCCAACCAGGTGAGGAAGGGGAGGAGGGGGTGATACGAGAGGCTCAGAGCACAGTAAAGTGCACTGATCCTCCTGCTGTTCTTCTCGGCAGCTCTGGAGGGTTGATCTTAACAAGAACATAAAAACAGTTCTGAATTCAGATCTGACACAGTTTTACCATGAAGTCATGTGACCTGAAGAATATCAGCTAAAACTAAAAAGTAAATCTCAACATCTCAGGTAAAATTGTGGTTTGATTTCAGTTCATTCTAGTATTTATCAATGAACTAAACTGTCCTAAAGAGTCTACCTGTTTCCGCTGAGTTGTTCCTGTCGGTCGGTTGATAATGATGGCAGTGGCATGAACTCCCCTAGGCCTAAGGACTCCGGGCTGGGGTGGTCTGAATGCAGGGGTAGAGGCGTGGCGGTGGGGATGCGACCGGTCTCTGCATCATCCAAGGACATTTTACTGTTGGACAGGGAGCGCAGTGGAGGCAGACGCAACTTGAAGCCTCGTGGACGACCTAGGAGAACAAAGTCAGACGATGGACAGAGAAACTGCAGTGAAGCAAATGCATTTTAGTGAGACCAAAAATACCACACATCACAAACATGTTCAAGAGTAAGAAGTTCATCTGTCCTGCAATAACAAGTTGACATGTAGAACAAATGGGGGATATTTCTGCCAAATGGTAAATTTTAGTAAAGAAGAACTCAGTAAAAAAGTTGCTTTTTTCTTTTCTGTCCCTGATTGACATGTAAAATGAGTAAAACTGTTTCAATGATTTAAAAGGAAGTTTTCTTTCGTCTCATATGTACAGAAAGAATTTATAAATTTCTCAGAAATGACACAATCATCTCTGCAGCACTTCTGTTCAGAGATTAGAGACCCTGTTCAATTCATTTAAATTCAAATAGATTTTATTTATATAGCCCAAAATCAAAATAACAGTTGTCTCAATGGGCTCGGTCCCAATAATTCCAAAATCAAAATAACAGTTGTCTCAATGGGCTCGGTCCCAATAATTGTAAAGTAAACATAAAATCATACATATCATGAATACATAGAATTCAATGGAAAAATTCTAAACTGAACAGACTAAACTAAAGTGGACATTCCTACCCAATAAAAACCAGAGGTTTAAAAAAGCTCAGGTTTGTGATGCAGCAGCTGCCGTGGGCGGACCAAAAAGTCTCCCTGCATCGTTCCAACTCTAAATCCTCCACCTGTAGACGAATACAAGAATACTAACGTCTTCATTTTCCTTGTCCGGGCTGGCATATGGCTCAAAACTGTACGGCTGGATAGCTCAGATTTATTTTTTGCTACGCTATTGTTAGCTTGAGGTTGTGAGATGCTACAGTTTAAGCTAGTGGCTTAAACTGGGTTAACCTCAACGTCATCAGACCTGCCCATGACTCGGGCAAATTTCTGCCACTCTGAATAAACTATGTCTTAAAGACAACACAGGGTTTTTTTCCCATTATTTTGGTTAAAAAACTGAATAATCACAATTAAAACACCACTGGAAACACTTTTACAATAGAAAAAAATGTAGTTGGAGTTCAACTTTTAAAGCATAAAACTGTTTAGAGTCAGACTGATGTGGAAAGCAAAATACACGAGGAAAATATTTTTAATTTTGTTTTTTTCTGCAATAAGACATACAAATCTATTTATAAAAATAAGAATCTGTGAAATCTGGGCGTTTTAACTCTGAACATCACATGTTTAAGGGGTTTTGAGTTTGTCCCTCTCTGTCCTCCCAGATCTGAACCGATCAGATGGTATCTGGTGAGTGTGGTCTCTCCAAGTAAAGGAAGTTTTTCTCTCAACTGTTGGCCTTTGTTAGCTCTAAGTAGAGATTACACCAAAAACCCTTTGATAAAATTTGCTGGTCACCTGTACGCTGGGATTCTCTGGGCTGAATGTTTATACAATGATTTTGAATTCTTTGAATGACCGAGATATCTGTAATTATTTTATCTTGATTTGATGTTTAGCCTTTTAAATTGAGGCAACCTACCTTACAATCTGTAATTTTATAAATAAACAAAATATGTCCCTCTCCGATCATCCTTTGATCTTTTGTAAAAGTGTTTCCAGTGGTCTTTCAATTATGATTATGTTGTTTTTGGACTAAATAAAAAAAACTGGGGTTTTCTAGGACATGGTTTCTGCAGAGCGGCATGAGGTTATCAGAAATAGACTTCTTAGTTGTGGGCGGGCTGTTGTAAGTTTCTCCTTATTTCCTATCAACCCTTTGCTTACATTCTCTCCCACTAGTTTACAGCCCCTCACACCCCAAACAAAACATTACCGGGGAAACAAAAATGGCAAGGAATATCAGAGCTATCCAGTCATGCAGTTCTGAGCCAGATTTCAGCACAGACGAGGAAACCAGAGACGTCCATGGATCTATTTGTCTACAAGTGGATGCATCAGAATTGAGCGGAGCAAGGAGCTTGTGGCCTGCCGATTGTAGTTTGTATGTAGCAATTATAGGCTTTTTCCAACTGCATTTTTTTGTTTGCTCCTGATTCACAACAATTTTAATTAAATAAATATTTACAAATGCAATTTTATAAAAAAAAAAACATTTTAATTGGAGTGAGTCTTTAATAATTTTGAAATCTTCCTCTTTTTCAATATAAATGTCAACCCAACTTTTATAATCCAAAAAATGCAAAATCCATCATTTGTTAATTTTTAACCTTTTGTCTGAACACAAACATCTAAATTTCTCGTGCAGTGACTCTTTAAAGACGATGCTAAGAATCCAGTACCTGTCACAAGCCAAGTGGGCAGCCGATGGTTCAGCTCCTGTTTGCGGTTGTGGAGAGTTTCCTCAGTCATGACCTCAAAATTCAGTATGAACATGATCACTACGCCATCTTCGTTCTTCACTGGTACCACGTCCACCATGCACGGGAAACACTGCCCTGCAGGACGGACAGAGAAGGTTCAGTCAGACTGCAGACGATTCAATCCAAAGCTCATTTCTAGACCTACACTGCAGGCTATTTGATGCTTGAAATGACTTACAACCTTGTTTTTTAGACATTCAAGATATTTATTATGAAATTGCTTTAACTTCTCTTTGCTCTACACTTTTCCAAGCTTTTCTCTAAATCAGCACAGTGGGTTTTTTTTTTGTCTCATACACAGTATTGAGGTATAGAAATAAGAAAAGCATCATTAAAATGAATACAATTCTTTCATTCAAAACTCTTGACATAGAAAAACTTGATTTGCGAATAAATAAAAACTCAAATAGCTTGATTTAAAAAATATTCTTTATTCATTTAATTAAACGGAATTATTTTATAACATAGAAAATCTTCATACATGTCTTAGACAGTTTTACCATTTAAAAAAATATTTTGAAAACCATGATATGAGGATTCATGGAGATGGACCAACATATACTAAGATCATATTCTCATTTTGTTTATTTTTTGTTCTAGAATGTGTCATTTCCACTTATTAAACTAGTTTAAGTCACAGTAATCAAAACAAAGATTTGATTAATAGAAAACTAAAAAAAACACACAAATCCTTTCCTTGGAACAGTCAAAACAAATTCTAATTGGGCTGCATAACATTCAGCTTGACAGTTTTATCTAATAGTTAGCTTTTTTAGCTTATTTTGAGGAAATATTTGTTTCTAGATTTTGCCTTTTATTCAAGTAATTATTTAGTAAAATGACTTTCTGCATGGACAGATCATTTTACTACTTTCTAGTGGTTTTTTTCACTAAATATTTATTTTTGTTCTCCTATTTTTAGGCTACTTTTTTGCAGTTAAACTCTGGGGAAAACAGAAATAGCAGAAATTAATTCTTATAACAAACCTTTAGTCATTTTATTATTATGATTATTTCAATAATAGGGTGAAAAATAAGTGCAGAAACACAAGCTTTTTACATTCTGCAGACATCTGAAGAACGTTCACCATCAACCCCACCCTCTTATTTCGTGTTTGATCAGCCATTCCTATCTGGTGTATGAAATGAGGCACGCTCACTTGTTATCTGTCACATGAGAAGCAACATAAATAAGCATTAAAATTAGGCTAAATATGATGATATGAGAGAGGCATTGGAAGATGCACAATGCAACTTTTGGCAAAAGGAGTCCAAACCATCAAAGCTTTGAAATACACCAGTAAAAACAGGACATGACAGACAGCATCAAAGAACTGGTCAGATTAAATCAAAATGAGGTCATTTAGCTTGGGTTGTTTTCTGGAAGCACAACTAGTGAAGGTGCGACAAAAACCGTCCAGCATCTAGAAGACGTTTTCTTGAAACCACACCTGAAATTACTAAAAGAAAACCGAAAATGCATTTAGAAATTACTTGTTCTCTGCATTTTGAGATCAAAATACCAATTTTTCCAAAAAGAAAAAGACTTCCAATTTCACCAACCAAAAGGCCTCCACTGGTTTTGATTTAAGCAGTTTAAATTTAGCTCATTACTGAAACAGTTACCATTACAGTGAGCATTACCAAAGTAGCCTTTGATGTTCCTTTAAAACCATCAAGCATACATTCTGCTTCTTACCTGGACAGTAAAATCAAATAAAAGCTTCTTTAAATGACTGCTTAAGTCACAACGTATCGCACATCCCAACATCAAGACTGACTGCTGCCCGCCTGCATCACCAAGCCACCCGCCTGCCATTCATCTCACATCATCGCTGGAGAGTTGGCTCAAATCTGATTGGGCAACGGCATAATCCCAACACAGCCAGTGGAGAAAAACATGAAAAAAATGAAACGCAAGGGGAAAAGAAAGGATTACACCATCTGGCCACATCCACCAAAACATGAGTGTGTCTGAATGGCTGCTTGGTGTGTAAACGTGTCTCTAGATATCGTCTTCATCTACACAAAAGCGGGTCGTGTCCATTCATGCTTTCTGTCAACAGGCTTAAAGCTAGATTAACTAAACTGCCACTGACACCAGTATTGCACATGTGGGAACCCCGAGTCCATCAAGGTTTTTGACCTAAAAAAGAAATGAAAACAGAGACTGTAGGAAGTGAAGGCTGTATTTTTACTATTTCTCTGCATTACAATGTCATTTTTATTTGTATTATTTTGCCAAATAAAAAAGAAAAAAAAAAGACAATTAAAAACAATGCAGGGAGAGGCAAAACATCTAAAGTACGTATTTAAAGCCATTTGCACAAAGATTATAAAGCGTTTAGAAGTACAGACACATTTAAAAGTACAGGAAATAATACAGTTATAGTTGATCAGAAGTATATCACAGCAAATATGGCATTTTAAATTAACAAGATGCATGTGGATTCAACTTTACAAAACAGAGAATGAATGTTTTTTGGCATTTTTTGCAGCTTTTTCCATCCATTTCTTCAGGGTTGCCTAACCCGGCTACTTTTAGGCAAAGGCAGGTTACACCACCAGTCTGTCAAAGGGCCACGCTATCACACACTCATACACATCTAGAGACACTTGAGAGTCACCAATCAACATATAAAGCATTTTTTTGGACTGTGGGAGGAAGCCAAAGAAAACCCACAGCTTTTTCCTTCATTAAAAAAGTCATTCCATAGTCTGTGAAAATTGCTGAAATGGTTGACAAAAATGTTTGAAAAATGAAGCATTAATCACAGGAACAGCAGCAAGAGACTCACATTCTCACTGGGATTTTACTTCAGATATCACAGAAATCATTGTGCTGCTCGCTTGGCCCCACTGGAACATCCATTTATCCTCACAAAGCTACCCTCCTATCCCTTCCCTTAAAAAGTCGTGCTCCTGGCCCGACACATGGATGTGTCTGAGTGTGCACACGCTCATGACAATGACGGATTAAAGGTAAAGAAAAGAGGATTTGATTTCAATTCCTCTTAGTAGTCGCACTTTTCTCTCTGCATCCGCAGCTTTCACCCACTTTGCTTCATGGTCCAGATGCACATGTGACGTTCCTATAGTCATACAGGCATTAAAGCATTCACTAACGTGTGAGTGATCCTTGCTTTCTGCTTTGTGCTGTCCGCTTTTATGGGAATAAAAGATTTGCCCTACGGGAATCTGAAATGACTGAGTTTTGAGGTCAGCAGATCGAACGCCATTTCATCTAAACGCTCTGCCTGAACGTTTGTCATCTCTATTTTTTCATCAATAATCGGATTCAGCATTACCGATTTACAAAGCTAGGAGGGCAGATTATCACAATACCCATACAGAATTCTGCATACCGAAAAGAGAGGACAGATGATTAAACACACCATTAAAAATAAAACAAAAAAGTCATTGTGGTTAGAAAAACTGATTATGAAATTATTATAAAGCCCAAATCTTTTCAAAGCTTTTGGCACCATTTTAGGTGAAGGCAATTTGTTTAAAATTTGATTCCATATTTCTTTAGTGTGAAAATGTATAAATGATACTTTAGAGAATCTCAGAAGCATTTTAGACACTATTAGAGCAGAAGTAAAAAGAAGACCAAACTTTGCTATACAACTCTGTGAAAACACTAACGTCATGACCTTTTCGTGTGTGATTTAATCCTTTTATATATAAAACTGTACTAAAGCAATAAGTCGTATAAGAAAAATACCTTAATTAAAAATATTTTAGACCAAACAATGCTTTATTTATACTTAAAGTCCCCCTCCGAAAATATTTGGATCTATTGTAAAAGCGTTTCCAGTGGTCTTTTAAATATGATTTGTTTTGCCAAAATTTTAAAAAACGTTTTTTTTCTAGGACATAATTTCTCCATATTAACAGCAGTAAAAAATAAAAATTCTCCCTTTGAGTTGTGGGCAGGACTGTTAATGCGGAGCACCCTCACCCCCCCTTCCCACGGCAGAGCAGGAAGCTTCTATTTTCTACATCATCAAAAAGCTTTTATCACATCATTGTTTCGACTGCTCCTGATTCACATATATTTGAATAAAGAAATGCTATGAAATGTTATTTACAGCTTAATTTTCTTTATACATGTCCTCCATCATCAGAAAATATCTATAAGAACATGTTAAAAACACCACTTTCATCAGAGTGACTTTAACATTTCATGACTTAAGGAAGTGATTTACTTTGAACTTGTGGTTCTTTAGTTTTAGCCCTGCTGGAAGTCAGAAGTTCAAGCAGAATTTCCTGTAAACGCTTGATTGCATCTAGAGCTACATTAAAGACAAGATACAGAAGAGAAACACCAATATCCTGAAAAACTCTGCTTGTTTACATCAAGGTTACTGCTTGCTGTTCCACTTGGGTGTTGGTTGTCATGGATTTCCATCAAGACGAGAATATGGTGTCTGGAAACTTCCAGGTTATGACTATTAATTATTTCCAAAGAGAGATGATGTTCATTTAAGAGTGAGACAGCAGTACAGGGATGAGAGCTGTCTTTCATTTCACATTTTATTCTGAATCACATGACACAGTAGAAAGCGTCACATCTGTTCTGCTATACTGTTTGGTCCGATTAGGAAAACAAAAGATTAAACGGTAAAACAAATCATAATTTCTAGTCCACTGTAATACATTTAATACCTTTGGCACAGTGAATTGGATTAGATGAAGGAGCAAGCTGTTGAAACTTGTCCGTTTCACACCACAAGATGATCAAAGGAGGCTACATACAACTTAATTGAGCATCTTTAAACCGTTTGAGAAAAAAAACAGATCTCACCATATTTTCAGTCAGTTCCAAGCAAATAAAAGATCCATGTCCACCACTAGATGGCAGAGTAGAACAAACTATGGTCAAAGGCAATCTGCATTTGATAGATGCACAGAACTGGACTCATAGGGCCTGCTTCTGTTTTTCCCTGAAATACTTTGCATGTGATCTTAGCATGAGTGACATTCTCACAAGAATGAAAGAGCAGCTTGATGAAACAGTGGAGAATTTGCATCTTCACAGCTGCGCATGGTGCAAGGATGATGTTGTTCACCTTTCGACAAATAAGGGGTCGCTACAAGGAATAAGCTTTCACTGATCGCACAGGTAGTTTGACATAGATTTTACACCGGATGCCCTTTCTGACAGAAACCTGTATTTTATCCTGGCTGGGGACCAGCACGGGGAGACCCAGACTTGTGGCGCCTTATGGCTACATACTTAGGCAGTAGCACAAAGGGTCTTGCCCAAGAACCCATACCAGATGAAACTTATCGCGCCCCTTGGGAATCAAACCCTGATTATCCAGACACTACAGGGTGCAAACATGTACTATGTAGATTAAAGTGAACAAAATAAACAAGAGGACAATCTAAAAATTACATCTCTCATGGAAGACGGAAGAGTCCGAAGGCTGATTTCCACTAGTCCATTTGTGGTGCATCTCTGTTGCATTGAGATAAAAAACTGAACGTTCATTAATCAATCGGAATTTTGAAATCGATATGACTGCGTCTGAAATCCAGCCCTCCGCAGCGCAAGCTTCATGCAGGAATTCCTTTTCCAGTCCATCAATGTATCAATTTCGTGGTAAAAAGCCAGAAAATATGAAACAGGTGAGGGTTTCAAACTAAAACTTCCATTGTACTTTCAAAATAAAATGTTAAAATTTTGATTTCATATATGCGGTGATGTGGCCATGTGATAACGCAGATAACACTCTGTCCATTTTCACAATGGACAACACAAGTTAAAAGTAAAAACATATAACTTAATTTATGACACATATATGTATCTTACAAGGACTCGGTGAGGAAGGAGAGGACATGGGGCCTGATTGTTAAAGTTTTGTATGTTGATGACACGGGGATAGCAGGAAAAATTACTCCTCCGGGAGCCAGAGGGTGGAGGGACGGACCGTAGACACAGTAGACACAGCAGAGTCAATTTAAACTAACTGACGATGGTCTCCTCAAACAAGGCAAGGCAAGTTTATTTGTATAGCACAATTCGTACACAAAGTAATTCAAGGTGCTTCACAAAACAGAAAAATGCATTAAAATCACAATACATCACAGAAATAATCAACCTAAAATTTACTTTAAAAGAAAAGAAAAAATTTGAAAATTGATTTAAAAATAAAGGAAGGAAAGGAAAGAAAACTGCAGATAGGACCTTTCAGTCATATACACGGCTAAACAGAAATGTTTTAAGTCTAGATTTGAACATGAACACAGAAGAGGCCTGTCTTACGACTTCAGGGAGGCTGTTCCAGATTTTAGCTGCAGAATATTGAAACGCTGATTCCCCTTGTTTAGTTCTGACTCTGGGTATCAACAGGAGGCCGGCCCCTGAGGTCCTCAAAGTACGAGATGGTTTTATATGGCACTAACATGTCAGAGATGTACTTTGGTCCTCGGCCATAGAGAGACTTGTACACAAGCAGAGCTGCTTTACACCAGTCCAATAGAGATGGACTGGTGTAAATCCGGGTTTGCTAAGAGTTTGCTAAGTAAAATGTCTGCAAAGTAGAATCCAAGATTTACACAAACACAAATGCTTTTCCACAGCAAGACTCACTAATCACTCATAGTCTATGGTTTGGACGTCTGTGAGTCTGGTTTTTGTGTGTGAAACTAATTCTGCTCCCTACTGGCAGTTAATAAGAACTAATGGTGTGGTAGTTGATGGTATGATTGATGCCGTGGAATTGATCAGATTAGGATGACAAAGGTTCAGACCTCCTAGAGGATCCATTAAAGCAGCTATCCCTTCCAGAGGTGCCAGATAAAAATGAAAAAAAGTGCTGAACGTGGGCTGGAATTAGCCTCCTCTTCGGGGCTTTTTCACACTGGATAGTAATAAAAATATGTGACGCGTTTGTAGTTAAGCACCTCAAAAAGGTATACTGTTTTTGAAAAATATACACTTCTATTAGTAGGCTATTCTTTGAGGCGACAAGAGAATTATAGAAAGAAATATATTAACATGCCACCAAATATGAAGATTTTCATATTTGAGATTACAAAAAGCAGAAATGAACAGTTATATGAAGATGCAAATGGAGCATTTAAATTATAATGGTGGGATTTGCATTTTAGACTTAACATTTCCGGCTTTTAAAGGTAATTAGTGCCAAGGATATTTTATTGATGTCTGACTCCAATAATCTGCAGGGCAAAACAAGAAAAAACAAGAAACAAGAAGAAACTTTATTTTAATTGTTGACAAATGTTAGCTGTAGTTATATTCACAAACAGATTTGTAGACCCAGTGTAAATCTATATATTTAAAAAAGTTCTTTGTTTTTGTGGATCAAAAGACAAACACATGTCCAGGAAAAACCGCATATAGGTCTAACAAAAAATACAAATTAGCCTACTGGTACAAGGGGAGCTGGTTATTAAAACAATCATGCATTTTGTGGTACAAGCACCAGAATGTTTGTACCCTGGATCCCCTCTTCCAAAAAAGCCATGAGAAAAATTGTAGATTCTAAAATACTGTATTTTCTGGACTATAAGCCGCTACTTTTGTCAAATGCTTTTGACTCTTCTGCTTATTCAATAATGCAGCTAATTCATGCATTGTTTTTTGACGACCGCTAGGGGCGCTCAAGCAGATAAGGTAAGTGTGGGACATGGGGAGGACAGTGTATGAGTACCTGCCTTAATTAGCCTTAGAGTGGAAGCTGAATACATAATCCCACTTCCTGCGACAAGTCCATTTATTTTGACACACCCACAAGCAGCCAAATAGCATGAAACTCACTTCTACTCTTAGACCCCTCAGTCATGGTGCAACAAAAAGAAACACCCATCCTCAGCCCTATTTTGGCCGCATCCCACAATCCTTTGGTGCCATTAGACCCAACGTCCACGTAACCGCCACCACAATATGAAGCAGCTTTTAAGTTAAAAGCAATCATTAAAAGCAGTTTGAAAAAATCCACCATCACCAACGGCTTTGGAAAAGCTGGTCTGCTGCATGACGGAGAGGATAGCGCAAGCTCAGAGGTAAATTTGCCTCAGAGTGACACTGAGAGCTACAACGAAGGAGAGACTGAGAGAATGTAGTGAAGAATGTTTGACGCTATTCTAGCTTTTTATTTTTTTTAAGTTCTGCATATGTGAGGAACTATAATAAACACATTCAATTTTTGCTGATAATTAACTTTTTCTGCTAGTCCTGTGTTCAGACTTCAAGGGTTTCTGGGGGAAACCTTTTATTAGTGTGCCGGGCCTCTCACTCCCTCTTGCCGGCATGTGGCTGTCACTCCCTCTATGCTGCACGTGGTGCGCTTCCTCTACTCATACACGCGCGCGCATTTTCAGAAGCACATACACATCCTCATTCTACAACACAAGCAGAACAATCGATACACACCCCCAACACACATGAGCACGCTCCTTCCTCCCACACACGCAGCGCGCTGAAACACATACACATAGTCATTCTACAACACCTATATAGTTAGTTGATTAGTGAGATAGGCAGTAGTTAGTTGTTACTGTTATTTGTAAATAAAGAATACTCGTTGTAATTGTTCATCACCGCGGTGATCAAAAATTCCACACCGTCACAGCTCTATGCTATTCCAATCCCACACTGAGGAGGAACACTTCCATGGTTTCAATGCACAGGAGGAAGATGAAGAAAGCTCTCAGTGACTTTTACATTCATGTTTTTTAAACCAGCCCTGTTAGCGGTGTGTTACGATGTGTCACTATTGTAGAAGGAAACTTCTGGCGCATTCTGGCTTGCCTATGCGCAGAGGCGTGTGCTCTCAGCTGCTCACAGTGACTTTTACGTTCATGTTTTTTAAACTACCCCTGTTACTACCATATCGCTGCCATGTTACTGCCGTCACAGGCACCTTTTGGAGAGAAAAACTCAGATATATTATTAAAAATTTTGAAAACTCTATGTACCGTCTTTTTTTGTAAATATATCATGTGTTTTACCTTTCCTGCAATTACTATTTTCTTTCTTTCCTCTCCGCCAAAGGCGGATCTTCCTTCGGGGTTCACTTCCCCGTTCGGACCCTCAGAGCCCCCAGAGTGGGTTAATAAAGAATCATTCATCTTCTTCTGGGGGAAACCTTCATTTATTACAATTCTCTTTCACTCTGTATAACAAACATAAACACACACCCCAACACACTTTCGCTGCTCTTGCTCTCACTCCCTCTTGAACTGCACTCGGGCTCACCCCTCCTTCCGCTGCAGTTCCCTGCTCCTTCTTACACACATGCGCGCGGTTTCAGCTCATATACATACTCAATCTACAACACAATCCCGCCTTAAGCCCCTAAGACTCATGGGAAGTGGGGAATCATGCGTGTAAAGTTCCTCACCATGACTGAGGGGGCTGTAAGCAGAAGTCACCTCCATGCTGTTTGTTTGTTTGTGGGTGTGTTCAAATCAATAGGCTAAAGGAATACTGTGTACTTCTCCCTCTCTGAGGTTGTTTGTATTCGCAGAGTTTAGGACAGGATGATTGATGATGAATCACTCATCAGGCTGCCAGTGTGCAGTATGGTAAAATGGCGTATACTTCTGTAGTGCTTTCTACATTCGTATAAAGCCCAAGACGCTTGAGAGTCACAGTCCCATTCACACAGACATTCACACACTGGTGACGGCTCCGCTGCTGAACACTGGCGCCAACCTTCCACCAGGGGCAAGGTGGGGTTCGGTGTCTTGTCCAAGGACACTTCGTCGCATTGGCGGTCAAAGCGGCAATTGCACCTGCACTCTTCCGATCTGGGGTCGACCACCCTACCGCTGCACCATGCCTGCTAATCACCTGGACATTTGAATGCAATCACACACCAGTTTACTGCTTTAGTTCCTGCCTCTTTTCAAACAAGAATGAATCATAGTTAGTCTAAACGTGTTACAATTGAAAGTAATTTAAAATATGCATACAATCTTTTATGCACCAGAGAGCTGAAATCGTGTGTGCAGGGTCAAAAATCAAAGTTTTTCTATACCAAGCACCAATCAAATAGTTCCTGCTTCATGACCTTTAAGTGATTGGGATTGTGAAATCAGCTATCTGAAATCAAAAGGGAAGAGGATGAAACTTTAAAGAATTAGAAAATAGATATCACCTCATAACTCATTTCAATGAAGGTTTTTCAGGACTACCTATTGGTGCTGAAGCAATGTTTGAAAATGTACTCTCTTGGTGAACTCTGTAGTTAGTCGTCCAACTTTCTATGTTTCATATGTATGGTAACTGCAAATAAAAAATATCATTTGAATAAAAAAATCCAGCTGAGATGAGAACCTTGAAAGAGCTGTCTTTATCCTTTACCCTGCCCGAAATCTGAGGATGTGACAGTGTGTCTCTGGTGAATCAATTACAGTATACAGCATTCAAAATTATAATTAAAGTGAAGGACAGGTAGAATGACAGAGAATGCAAATGCCAAATTGGAGAGCAATTTCCTGCAAAGCTTTTATAGATGTTCTCCTAACTTTTCCATTGCTTCACATCTCAGACAGATTTATACTGTAGCAAACTGAGTTGGACTCAATGGCTGTTGGGTCACGTTCTTAGTTCCAGAGTTCATTGAACGCATTAGGCATAGACACTAGTTGGCCGAATAAGGGAAGTACGAGGGCTGGTGCAGGAGCAAGGGAATAAAAAAAAATCGGGGGGAGCACTCTCTCACCTTGCCCAACTTGGGCAAGATGTACGACGTTGGTTACGGCAACCAGAAAAAAGAACCTTAAAAGAGATTAAGTCTCAGTGCCTTAGTGTGGGAAAGGAAAGTTACAAGACATTTTCCAGTAACAAGTGCACAGGAGAAGCCCAGAGGGCAAACCTCAGATAATCAGACACATAAAAAGGATAGATTTTATAGTCCATGGGGGTTATAGGGTTCATGTGGAAAACAAGTTTGGCTTTTTGAGTGTGTCAAAAAGCCCCCTGCAGAAACAGGTGGTGGCTGAGTTCGTCTGGAGGTCAATTCAAATGTCTACCATGAGCCACGAAAGCATGTTTGAATTGTAAATGCTTTGGTCTGCTTGCTGTAAAGGCTACACATCACAGGAGACAGATAAAACACAGGAAATCTGTTTGGATTCACAGAATCCCCCCCCAAAAAAAGCACATTATTGTGTCTTTTTAATCAACTCGCGCAATACATCATTCAAAAAATATGCTAGTTGGTGATTTTACAGAGCATCTGTGGATCCAATAATTCTGCATGACACATTCGAATTTTAATGAATTGTGTTGCTGTGGGACCTCTTGTGGCGCCCTCATGCAGTGCCCAAGGTAGCCAATTCCTACCAAGAAGCACATTACCATCCAGTTGTTGGTCACGTGACTCAATTAATTAAAAATAAAATAATTCCATTGCAGTTTTGCGAAATATCTAAATTTTGATATGCTTCAAAAACCACTTCCTCCAAGGGCAAAAATTGTTTTTGATAAATGCTCATTTTTTTCAAATTGTGGCGTTTCCATTCAGCGAATTTACAATCCCAAATCTAATTTGTGCAATTTCATACTCAATGGAAATTCAGCTTTTGTAACCTCTAAAGGATAAAACCCTTTTTTCTTTATAATAGGACAGATTTTAAGTGTTCTGTTTGCTGAAAGCAGATCAAAAACGTAACCTCTCCTTCATGACGATGAGGCTAATTTGCAATCACAAACACTTTGAATAACCACAGCAGAGGGGTTCTAAATGAGGCAATGCCCAATAAGTACAAAAATTAAAATTTAACATGAAGAAACCAAACAACAAACCTAACAAATTTAAATTTCCAATCTATTCACTTTGGGCAGTCAGGTCCTGCAAGACTCTTTTCATCTGTCCTAAGCTAACAGAGAAAGCTTTGAACTATTTTTTTTGTCATAAAATAGCAATTTGTTCTTTTAGCAAAAACACCCAAATAATTTTTTTTTTTTCGTAGTGTGTTCGTATTATGTATACCAGTGGAGGACTGTGCATTACACACCTGGGCCTTCAGTAGTGCTACGTCTTAATCAATCAACCCCTCAATAACCATTTTACGATGCAGACAAAAGCTTTACATTGCATCTTAAAAATTACTGTAGCCACAACAGCAATCCCACAATTCCCTTCTCTGCCATATCCGACAGCAGACCCAACATGCATGTGACCATGCTGCATCTGAAGGTTTCATTTTAAATGTTACTTGGCCCCCTTTGCTGCACGACACTGAAACTTGCGCTCACACTTCTTGCGGTAGTCTTTGGAACATCGCTCAGAAAATTCTAGGGTGGGGGCGCAATTCACTGGTGGCTGGGTGAATCACACACAAACACAGGTAATTGGGAGTCTTTTTCAGTCTAAAAATAATATCTAGCTTAAATTACTTTCACACCAAATCACAGAATGCAATCAGCATGGAGGTATTTTTTAAAATCCAATTCCAATCTCTCAAACATACTATAATAAGTATTGGTTATGCTGATGGGATGCCAATCAGTAGTTGGTGACAGAAAATACTAACTTGTTCATTTTCATGAGCGCAATAAAATGAAAAGCACAAAACCATCCGATGCCCAATTTAGAAAAAAGTGAAAAGGACAAAGGAATGATATTGAACATTGTTATTGTCAATATGTAAGCTCAAAACTGTCATGGTGCCTCTGTCAGACTCCTCCCCCTCCCAGCTCTGCTCTGCTCCTGACTCACATCATCAACCTGTCATCAAGCCTCTGCTCTTCATAAGGAGACCCAGCTCAGCATTCATTGCCAGTCCGCTAACCCTGATGGTGCTTAGTCATGTTGAGATTCATGTCTGGCTCCCCTTGTCTCGTACCTCGCTAATTGTGTCTTGTCTCCTCTGCCTCAGGTTAAATCTCATGCCAAGAGAGTCACCAGAGTCTAACACCACCTCGAGCAGCAGCAGTCACACTATTACCACGCTGACGCCTTCCATCCTCAAGAGCCACAGTTTCTGTGCTCCGCAAGAAACTCCAGCCACGTCACTAGTCAAGAACTCCAGCCACGCCACTCGCCAAGAACACCAGCCACGCTCCGCGCCAGGATGCGTCCTGTCTGGATCAGTAAAATAAATCTTTACTTACCAACCACTTACCTGCCTTTTCCTTTTGGGTTCCAACACCTCTGTCTCGTGTTCTGATCATGACAAAAACAACTTTATTAAACATGCACAATAATGTTTAAACAGTAGTTAGACTAATGCTATTGTTAGCCTAAACTTTTAGTTAATCCAAACTCAATTTGTGCACTTAGCTAATTCAATACAATTTGATATTCACTCATATCCAACCAATTTAATTATTTCCTTCACTCATGCTTTTATTAAAATAGCATAACACGACATGATGATCTGCTGTCAAGTTAGTAAGATATTTGTGATTATACATATTAGTACTTTGTCTCTTATTGTCAGTATTATTAGAATTACGTTGTGATGGTAGTAGATGGTGAAGTATAAAGCCAACAGAAAAAGAGGAGAAGTGAGCGGATTTTACTCTAAGGGGAAGTCACGGGCTGCCGCAGTGGAATAAATAGCCTTTTGGTGGCACTAAAACTCCATCGAAGAGTATGGAAACTTAAAACAAACAAACAAAAAAAACAAAAATCTGTCTAGATTTCTGCATTTAAAAATAAAAATCCATGTTTATTCAGTAAGTTCTAGACTTTTAATACATATTAGGTCAAGATTTAAGAAAATATTAAAATGTTTCAAAGTTTTGTTACACAAAAGTAGATCATTGGTGTGTCAGTCTGGTTCTTCATTGTCCCCTACAGTCTGGCCTGCCTCCAATACTGTCATAAAAGATGAGGGCACTTAAGCCCTTCCACTTCAACAAAGTGGCAACAAAGAAGAGGGCGCCATCAGCCACCAGCAAATCAAACATTGAGAATTAGGTGGAAATAAAAAATCTCTTTGAGGAAATCCATACAGACACAGTCCTATTAGGCTTCAATGTTGACCAATCCAAGCAATGCTTTTTAAATAAAAAAATTTTGGAGAATGCTTTCCATTTAATGGAGTCACTCCAGCTTTTGAAACATCGTTATTAAGAGACACCGTTTAAATCTTGTTTTGCAGAAAAATAAAGTCTTTGTCACTAAAGTTGAATATTCTTAAGGGGTTACTAAACTAATGCTTTGGGTTGGCTACCTTCTAGTAAGGAGCAATGACCTACCTACTTTTTGCAAAAAAAAAAAAGTTCTTTAACTTCTAAAGACTTTTAAAGTGTCACTCCGATCACCTTTTGATGATTGGAGCGTCAGTAGTTTTAGAGAAATTCAGCTGACTTGTGGGTGGGGATTTTGGGTGAAGTATGAGCCAGTCTCCACTTCCCATTATCCCTTTGTTTACATGCTCTCCTGATAGATTAACAGCCCCTGACAACTCCAACCTAACATTAGCAGTGCAACAAAAATGGCGAGCAATATTGGAGCTATCCAGCCGTACAGTGTGGATCCAGATTCCAGCTCAGACGAGAAAAAACAAAGACGTACATGGATCTATTTGTGGATGCATCAGAAAGGAGTGGAGCAGGTACCTGGTGGTCAACTGCTTGCTTTTTTAAACAGCATTTTTTCATCTGCTCCTGATTCACCACGATTTCGATAAAAAATAGTACTCAGAAATTATTTTAATTTTCTTTTTAAATTTCCTTCACCTTTAGAAAAATGCTACAAGATCATGTTAAAAACTCCAGAAACACAGTTTTCATCAGTGAGTCTTTACAAGTTTCATATTTTCTGCAGGAACTGACTGATGTTTGTTAAAGACAACTTTCTGCTGTTAGTGACAGGATTTATCTTCACCCCCAAACGCTGTCTGATGATCTGGTAATCACCCCCATTGATCTCCCCGGTAATGAGTGTTTCCATTACCTGTGCTCCTGTCACTCTGCCAGGAAATTGTATGTCTGCTGTTGCTCTCCAGATCTGCCTGCCTTGCTTGTGTCTGACCTGGATTCTAAGTTTTTGATTTATGTTCCAGTAATTCGGTTTTCCTGTCCCGGCAAGTAAGAATACTTGTTATTGATATAGGGTTTAAATTAATAATTTATATTTTTTGTAAGAAGATTCACAGTGAAAAGGTTAAATTTAGAGCCATGAGGTATTTTTTTGGAGTACATCAAAAGGCTCCTAAACTAGCTCTGTATGGAGACGTGGGCTGGGAACTTCGTGAAAATAAGACATCAGTGTGATATGGTAAGATTATGGAATAGATTTATTAATATGCCCGACACAAGATTGACTAAACATATAGTCAGTTGGAGTTTATCATGTAAATCCTCCTGGAGTGAGCAGATACAGAACATTTTCACAGAACTAGATTTTCAGTCTATTTTTATAAACAGGCTGATCTGCAATATCAATAAATTAAGAAATGCATGTTTTGAGTTATATAAACTGAAATGGATTACTGATGTTTTATGTAAACCAAAATGAAGAACCTATATTTTGATAAAAGAAAGTTTCGGTACAGAACTTTTTGCTTAACATAATCTGAGTAGAGGTCAGAGGTCTGTGTATGCCCAGTTTAGATGTGGTATTCTGCCTCTAGCTTTAGAGACGGGGCAATTCCACTCTGTCCCAGAAGAGAAATGTGTTTGTACCCTATGTCACCTAAATGAAATAAGAAATGAATGCCAATTTTTGTTTTTTCCCCATCTATCACGATCTCAGAAATAAATTGTTTTTTTGGCTTATTTTTGTTTGATATGTCAGATGAAGACAGATTAAAACACTTGTTTAAGTTTAATGTGTTTAAAACAGCAAATCTTTTGTTGAAAGCTTGGGAACGCAGTAATACCTTTTATCTAAAATAATGGAAAACATGTCTGTCTATTTTTTGTGTCTTTGTAAGTGATTGTGGGCTGGGCACCTTGGTGCTTGATACTAAAATAAAAAATTAAAATAAAAAAATTTAAATATAATTTAGTTTTGAACTTTAGACATTGACAGAAAAAAGAATAATTAATTCGTCTGGCACTTTAAAAAAGAATTACTTGCTTGGCTTTAGTTTTTCCATGAACTGTTTCTGTGGCAGCGTCTCTATGCTGTTGAAGACATCTACCAGCAAACAAATCTGTTGTCACTGAGAGCGAGCACCGATCCTCTGAAACATGTGTTTATTGATCTGCTTCTTCTTTCCTCTCACCCCACTTTCTGCTGCCTGTCAGGAAGTTCATATTCTGAAATGTTCTTTTCCATCCCACTCCTGACATCCTTTATTTTAGAGTCCACTAGTAGAACATTTACGTTTCTGTCAGTCTAATCCAGTTTTTACACAATGAAGACTGCAGTGCTAAATGAAGCTTTATTAGTATATTTTTACACTTTTAAAAATGAAATCTTCACACGCTGCTACTACAATACAGAGTTAATAAAGATTACACACAAACAGCATTAACTGATACTTTGTTTCAATAAGGAAAAGCTGAAGATTGGAATTTTAATGTTAGGCTAGGTCATGTTTATTTGGAAAACGTGTACCTATTGTTCTATAAGAAGTGATAGTTTAAATGCCGGCTCAGGTTTGTGTTTCTTTTTATATGGATTTAAAAAAGGCATATTTTTCCTTTTTTGTGGCTGCATTGTTGAAAATCTTTCAATTCAGGCCTCTGCTTTCTTCCTTAGGCTAATAAAGGCTTCAGAAATCTTGTTCTGAATCTGTGGGCGGCGAGGGCTGCTGGACTTGAATCCAGCGTCCTACCACTTGGTGGCATCGAGGCGTCAGTCAGGTGTTGTAGCATGGGCGAATATGCAGTGTAGCTGAGTAAAAAAAAAAAATCATCTCATGCTATTTCCGAATTCCTTCACTATTCACTATATAGTGCACTATGTGTTTGCCATTTTATAGTACTGTCCGAATCTACAATTCCAAAATTGAGTGTCCTAGATATTTCCCAGAAGTCTCTGCAAAAACCAGTGTGCATTGATACTCACTATATAAGCAAATATAGACCAAAATACATTGCGTTTCAGTAATTTTTGTGAAAAAAATGCATTTAAATGATTTTTTTTAATAAACGATCAACGTTTTCATCTTCAGTACTCAGTGTATTCATAAATGGTCGTCGTAAAACGCTTATATTAATGAGAACTTCACTTCATGAGATTGTCATATTCGCCGTAAAAAAAAAAGTAGTGAGCATTGTGTTCTTAATTGAAATCCAAGGCACTAGATAAGTTATTATTAGTGAAAATTCTCAAAACTTTCCCCACTTGTTTTTTCTAAGGTTTTTTTATTGCCAGTTTGCTGTTGTTATAAGTTGGACGTCTTAGTTCCTATTGAGCCGCTGTAGCGGGGGGAAGGGGGGAGCCCGCACCTGGAATTGCTGACACACCCCGTCTCACGCTGATGCAGTTTCCTGGGCAAACACTAGGGGATCTGATTGATGGTAAGACGCACTAAAATGTTCTCTCTGTTAATAACGTTAACTTTAAAACAGTCTATTCCTGTCCAAACTTGATGAAAGAGTATCTTAAACACATTAATAACTTGTCTAGGAGTCTTACCGCAGACTAATTGGCACAATGTCCATTTTATTTGTGTTAAACCTGTCAAGGATTTTTATTTTTATTTTCTGTCCTTTGACTCACTGCAGAGAGCAGCAGCGAGTGTTGTTGATGTGCGTGTCTGGTAATTGTGCTATGATGCTATTTTTATAGAATAAACTGCAGATCCTGATTTTAAGTGTGGTGGATTCATTTGGCTGCATTCAACCATCTCACAACTGTTTCACAGGAGAAAAATAAGTCAGTAATAGAAGACATGGAGAAGTTTTTAATACGAAAAAATGTAGAACAAACTTGTGCCAGTCCCTCTTCAAAGGCTAAATTTAATGCAAATACAACCCTGATTTTATAAAGTTTTGCTTTGTGAATAGAGGCAGTGAGACAGAGCCCAGAGTGCTGAGTGTGGGATAACATTATCTAACAAAGCACTGAAACTGTCAAAATGAAGGCAGCATCTAGAACATCGGAAGCTAATTGGAAAGCCAGTTGATTATTTCAAGAGAAAGGATAATGGGCTTCAGATGCAGAAAAGGTGTATCGTATCGCTGATGAGCAATGCTAAATGTGCTTTGAGTGGTGCAAGAGTAAGAAAGCGTTAACTATAGCGGAGGAACTGGTTCAGTCTGCCGCTGTGGAAATGTGCCTCGAGATGATCGGTGAGGCTACAGTAAAGAAGCTCACGACCATCCCCGTCGAACAACATTGTGAGTCACCACAGTGCTGACATGTCTTCAGACATTGAGGAGCCTCTGGCAGAAAAAGAAGAGCCAATATTTCTCTTTGCAGCTGGACGAGTTAACCAACACCACCATCATAGATAAACTTGCCTACCTCTTTGACAATTTGTCACTGCTGAACCAGCTGAACATCTCATTTCACGGGAGAAATAGCAACACATTTTTTTGTCGCATATGAAATTCAAGCTTTCAAGAGAAAACTTGCTTTGTGGACTAAGAGGACCCAGGAAGAAAGACCAGACTGTTTCTGACATTTTGGAAAACTGACCTCATTTGAAGATCAGTCATTCAGTCTCTCAGCATCTCTCACAACTGGCAGAGAAATTTAATGAAAACTTTCTTGAGGATCCCAGGGAGGGACACGTGGGTCGTGGATCCATTTTCACTGAAAATGATGTCACTTTGCCCTCACATCTGGAATCACAGCTTCTGAAAGTTTCCACTCCCCGCACTTGAAAGGGCATTGGGGCAAACTGGACCTATATTCTTTCTGGATTGTTGTCTCAAAGCAGTACCCACAACTAGCACTGAGGGCTATTAAAGTCCTCCTTCCTTTCACAACCACATACCTGTGTGAATCAGGATTCTCAACTGTGGCCACAACTAAGACCAAAGGTCGCAGCAGTCTAAGAGCATCCCTGGAGGCTACCCTAAGAGTTAGCCTTTCACCCATTCCACCCAAACCGGATTTGATCATGTTTAAGAGACAGGCCCAAGTGTCTCATTAAGAGGTGAACATGAAATGCGATTTGTGGCATGTTAAAAAACAAAAAAACAAATAAATAAATAAAAACAGACTGTTGTTGTTCATTTGTCACAGATTTGGAGCGTTAACATCTCGTAAAAAATTTAGACTATTTGAAAAGCAGGTTTTAAGGTGATATTAGGACTTTATTTAAATGTCATATACAGTTTATTTAATTAGAAACTTTTATTTTAAGTGTGCTTGTTTTACTATATATATTTTTACTATAAATATTTTTGGAATTCTAATTCGTGGTAACCCTTGTGCTATCCTAGGCACTTTAAATTGGGAGCTGGGTCATCTAGACCCACTAGACAGTGTGTTGAACCTTTTTCTTTAATGATGTGTTATCTTCACTGGTGTCCATGGATTACATGAAATTCTTCCACCTTTATCATGGTAGGAATAATACGTCAAAGTAAGGGTGGGGTCATCTAAGATAGCATGACGGGTTAATGGTTAAGCATGACGACCCTGCTTTACCTGTTTAGTGAGAAAATAAATGTGTTTGAGATGTCATTGAAACACTTTGTACTGGGAAAAATGGACTTCCATAATTTCTGCCTCTAGTTGCTTTGCCCCGCCCTCATAATCCCTGACCAATGACACAAGAGACCTCTAGTCACGTTTTTTTTTTACATGCTTTGGTCCATAATAAAATGGTCCGCTTGATGCCAGTCTGAATACAGACCAAGTGCAAGGTTTGGGCCTCATTTCGGAAGAAATTAAGCAGACTTGATCCGGAACAAACAAATATTCTAGTGTGAATACATCCTTAGTTTTATTTGGGGAAAAAATACTTAAAAAAGCACCTCTTAGTGTGGAAAATATGGTAGCATTCATGCTTTTGTTCAATCAAAAAATATAAAGATAGAATGGGCAAAACATATATTTGTAACGCATTTAGAAGATTTATTAAGTTACATGATAAGACATTAATTTATCAGAAAAAAGTACCTTTAGAGTCAAATCAAAAGATCTTTTAGTTCTTTGATTCATCCAATGTCCTCCACCATTTTATATGTGACTTGCTTTTTCTTTTAAATCGCTGGTTGTCTTTTTGTGATTCTTAAACTTTGTGACGACAGAAGTGTTTACTTTAAATTTGTTAGTCATTGAAAAATATATATTTTTCCACTAGTTTTCAATAGAAAAAGAAAATAATTTCATTGTTAAAAAAAACAGTTCATAAAATTTTTAAAGTTGTTTCTTTGGTAACACAGAAATACTAGCAGTCAAGCAGGGATGGGAAGACGAAAAGCAGCGTTGCTTTGCTGGTGACATTTGAACACAGTTAGCATTTGTGTAGATTTGGTTTTATTGCTGACATACACCGGGTCCCAGTTTATAAGCTGTGTTATACAAACCAGAGTGTAATTCAAGGATCGAAACAGTGTGTTTACAACGGAACTGCACACACGCACATTTGCAAGCATGCCTACACACAAACACACCACCTCTACAACCCTCTTGAGTGCATTGGGTTAAGCTTCTATCTTCTGTTGTCCTCCATAAACATACACGTCTTGCAGAAAATGAAAATACAGACTGAAGTCAGGAATTTTGTTACAAAGTTATCAAGTAGAAAAATTATTTAGTTGTCTTCTCTTTCCCCCTAAATCCAGCATGAAGGGGAGGGCATCTGGGAGAGTGCATGTGGTGGTGCCGCTCCTGTTTATATGGACATGCTTAGATATGAAATAGAAACGTAGGAAATCTAAATAAATACTTTCACGGCTCATTTGGTGTTCAGACTAATGTGGTTATAAAAAGACTACCACACTACTACATAGAATATTAACCAATGTGTGTCCTGTAGTATTTATGCTCGGCAAATGCATTAAATTATTTACAAAAAACACACATAACTACTGTTTTTTTTATTAACCCTTGTGCAATGCTTTGTGCATTGATGTGTTCTCCCCACCATGACGAAGGTGGATAAAGGTGGAAAGATTTCATGTAATCCATGGACACCAGTGAAGATCACAATTCAATGAGAAAAAAAGTCAAAGCAACTTTCTAAAGAAGTTTGTTTTTTGCTCATTTTGGTTGTCTGGGTTTAATTTTAGCGGGGTGTATAACGTGATGTTTGGTGTCGCGACTTTGACGTGTATAAAGTAAAACGTTTTTTTACGAAAAAAAACAATAAAATGGAAATTATTTTTTCTTTCTGTGCGTCCCGGTGCCAGAATTTACAGCGGACCGCTACCGAGCCGCGGCCCGGTGCCAAGTGTCCCGCAGCCTGGTGCCGGTCTGTGGCCCGGTGCCAGTCCGGTGCCGGTCCGCGGCCCGGTGGTTGGGGACCACTGCATTAGTGTGTCCACATAACATCTTTTGCAGCAATAAAAGCCCTTAATGTCTTTTTCTAAATGAAGAACCACTCCCCACTGATGTTCTAGCAACATCTGTTTACATTAAGGGCTTGACTAGACTCATCACACACAAACCAACTCTGTGCCCGCAGGGACGACCAGATGACATTACCGAACTGTCGTCCTGGAAACATGGATCATTTGTTAGCTTGTATCCTGAGTTGTCCTCAAAAGTTCATTTGTCTTGAATAGTAAATCACATTTCACAATCAATAATGTTTACAAACAGACAGATCTGTAGACTGATTGGATCGGGTAATCCCACTTGTTGCAGTTAATTGTTTTATTTTCAATGCAACCCTTATTGTGAAATAAAATGGCTTAAAATTATTTATGATTCCACATATTCCAATCATTTTTGGTCACTTAATGTTGGCTATCAAATCTCTAAATGTAATACGATTATTTTTATCCTGCGTGATCCAAAACATTCACAGCACAATGAAGGGAAATCCCCTCAAAGAACTGTATATTTCATCAACGCCTGTTTTTTTCCCCATAGCTGTGTGATTGCTGCATGCGAATAAAGAAAATATGACTGGAGAGTGTTTTTTTGCGCTGCTGCAATAAACAAATCAATTCATAATTGGCCTTAGTGACTTCCAAAGTAATTACGCTGTCTGGCTCATTAGCTTGATTTATATGATCATTATTGTGATCAATAGCTGACCTATTAATGAGCCATCAAATAAAGCGTGGCAGCTCACAGCATTAAAGCGCCACGAACGCTGTTCTAGCCTGTCGCTGGAATTCTAACTCTCACTTCTTCAGGCTCTTTCACAGCTCAGAGAGACTGACAGCATGCACTGCTCTCACTAAAAACCCTTATTTCTATTTGTGGATATTCGGCTTTGCTGCTTAAAAATAAATGCATATTTTTTGTGAACGGCTTGTCACATGCAGATGTCATGGTAAAGCTTCACAACAAAGAAAATTCACACATCTTGCATATTTTTCTCAATTAAACTGATTATATATAACAGCAATACACATTAACACAGCTGTACAACTTATTACTGTGAACATGTGTAAAAATAAATATTTCTTTTCATTTCTTAACCGTTAAAGTATTTTATGATACATGGCAGCAGTTTAAGGAATTTCTAGACTTTTTTGGACTGCTAATGATAGATTTTTTGTTTTTAGACCTTAAAACGCTATTAAAACAGTGGATTGTTATTATATGTTGGCAAATTATGGTTCTTTTAAAAATAAATCTATAGTTTTAAACCATGTCTCATCATAAAATGTAACTTTGTAGTCTTTGAAGTTCAGATCCTCATTTAGGACTGCATTTAAAGTCCCACTTTGATCATTTATAATATAGATCTACTATAAAAGTGTTCCCAGTGATCCTTTAATTGGGATTACACTTTTTTTAGCAAAACTGAAAAAATATAAAAAAGATCCATGACTTTAATATTACATTTCATATTATTTTTTGTGTGTTTATTTGACTGACAGATTGTTTTTTGGGTTGTGTTTCTCGTCAACTGTGAGGTTTCATGTCCTGTTGTTCACTTTTGACAAACTCAGATTGACACGTGACACTGACAAAAAAAGTTTCATTTTTCTTATAAATATCAGGACTTTAAGATGGATGAGCCTTATAGAGCACATGAACCTCTGCTGTAAGCTTTAAATATAAACAGTGACGGCTCTACACTGCAAAAAAAGAAAAGTTTTTTATTAAAAACTCATTTATGTAAGTTCTTCTTACTCAGTTGTAAGTTGTATGAACTTAAAAGTTCAAGTTGGATTAACTTTGAATCGTAATTTTGACCAACTCAGATGTAAGTTACAGTGACCTAAAATGTCACGTAATCCTAACTCTGAATCTTAATTTTTCACAACTCAGGCTTAGATGTACAAACTTAATTTTTTAGGCTGTAACAACTGTAAATTCCAATTATTGGTGGGATTTGACCAAAGGTTGAAATAACTTAAATTTGATTTTTAAGAGCACCTCTGTTCTCGACTTTGAATTCAGATTCATAATCACACATACTATATACCCTGCCGCATTTTCATATTTCCACGTGCAATCCAGATCTTTTCAAGATCATTGAGGCACAGGTGAGCAGTCACAGCTTACCTGCATGTAGTAGCACTACATAACTACCTGTAGTTATCAGACAGTTATTTTACTTTCATTCAAATTAATTCAATTAAGTAGGTGTAACTTCGATGCTGCTGTTAGATCGGCACCGCAAGGAATTGTGGGATACAACGTACTTTATGTACTTGCTAATACTTATGTCATTAAATAAGTGTTAAAACTTCTGCAGACGCTTCTTGACAAACCACTCAATCAGTGGACAATGCCAACTCCAAAAGTTGGCATTCCCACATTTCACAATTAAAAAAGATAAGTTCACAGAACTTTATCACACTGTAATGAACTGCAACTTAGATATATAAGTACAGACAACTCAATAAATAATGCTGAACTGTACGACTACCTTAACTTGCTGAACTAACTTAAATTGTTGAATTGATTAGTAGAACTTAGATTATAGAGTTATTACAACATAAAAGATTTTGTTAAGTCAAAAAATTTAAGTTGGATTTATTACAGTGTATACTATTCTGTTTTTGTAACTAACAAGATCTTTTGGGGATGGCCAGCACGTCTTTAAAGTCCAGGCTGTTGCCTGAAGGAAAGCTGTGGAGCCATGAAACTAAAGGATCCTCTTATGTATGGAGGTAAACCACAGAACTAAATGTTTTGGCTTTGCTGCTCGCCCTGCAGACGTGGAGATGGAGAATTTATACAAGTTTAATTTAAGTTGTGTTCAACTAAAACTAAAGCCTAAGAAATTGCTGGAACGCAGACTGCTGTGGAAATGTTTGTCCAAGCAACGTTTGATTCCTGAAGAAAAGGCTGTGCTGCAGCGTGCTTTAACCTTTCAGCTCAGACCTTTGACTAGAGCAGCTATAAGATCAATGTGGCTATTCTGAGGCAAGGGGGGAGGAGGGGTTATTAATCTGACGTAGCTATGAGAAGAGCAAGGTCAGTGGAGAGCATGTCTCTAGTACAGACGAAGCTTGCTTCAAGAACAAAAGAGGATATCATTAGGAGGTTAAAGGTCATCTGCCTTTTATGGAGTTCAAGCCCACAACAATAATGTGTAATCCAGTGTCACTGTCTGAGCCACAGGCGCTGTCCTTGGATAAATGGAGAGGCAGCAGTTTTGTTTGCACAATTAGAGGCTGACAGGGATGCAAAGATGGAGTTTAGCTGTTCTCCAGCTGCTTTCATCCCTCCTTCCCTCATCCCCTATTCATCCAACCCTTCTTCAGTGTGCTGCCATCAGCTCCACTCGTCATCCCGCTTAGCATCCTCTCTCTTCATTTTAGTGTCTTCTTCTACTCTATTATCCAATGACTCTAAAAGATCCAGGACATGCTAGAGAGACTATGTCTCTCGACTGGCCTGGAAACACCTTGGGGTCCCCCCAGAAGAGCTGGAGGAAGTGGCTGGGGAGAGGGAAGTCTGGACATCTTTGCTTGGACTGTTGCCCCCGTGACCCGGTCCAAGATGAGCGGAAGAAGATGGAGGGACAATAAACAATGTTTGGGAGGGGTGAGAGAGTATATCAATTATTACAGTAGATGCATTGATTCGGATCCATAAACAATCCTGAAGCTTTTTAAGAATTTTAAATAATCTATGGAAAAATGTATATGATGTGAATGTATTAGGCAACACTTAAGGTCTCTTTTCAGTCCTCTTTTGCTCCATTGTTGAAAGTGTTTCCAGTAGTCTTTTAAATATAAGGTATATAAAATATAAGGTATATAAAACTATGTCGTTTTTAGCCTAAATCAATAAACCTGTGTTGTTTTCTAGGACATAACTTCTACAGAATGGCAGGAGTTCATTCGAATTTTGGCTCTGAGTTGTGGGCATGACTGTTGGTGTGGAGCAACCCCAACCCCCTTTCTCTTCCCGTTGCTGAGAGCTCTCTGTGTTCATTCTCACCCACTAGTTCACACCCTTAACTTAACATTAGCAGTGCAATAAAAATGGTGAGCAATATCGGAGCTATCCAGCCGTAGTTTTGAGTCAAATTCCAGCTCAGGTTAAGAAAACAAAGACGTTCATGGATCTATTTGTCTGCAAGTGGATGCAGCAGAATGGAGCAGAGCAGAGAGACTGTAACTCGCCCAGGGTATTTCCTGTGTAAAGTAAGCTTTTTCAAACAGGATTTTTTTTTCATCTGCTCCTGATTCAAAACTATTTGAATAAACATGGCCCTGCAGATGGCGTGATGTGACCAGCTCCTTAAAGCTAAATGTTTGGCTTTTTCAAAGTCAATGGTTAAATTGCTTTAGATACAAGTAAGTTGGGTCATACCAAAGTTAGATGCTTAGGGAACAAAATAAAAATGTAAAATAATATTGCATAATTGCACACTGTATTAAAATAATCAATTTAGTAGGTAGCTATGCACTACTTATTATTAAGTTTTGGAAAGTGAAGTTCAGGGAAAATAGTTTCTTGCTAACTCAAAAAAGTTTTACGTCACAATTTATATGTTCTTAAATGAAAGTAAAATGAGTTTATTGATCTTGTCTTTAATCACAAATGGACTTGGAGGAGAAACAGAAGTGATATAGTCAAGAGAAACCATTTTTTAAAGACAAATAGCCAGTTTCAGCATTTTTTTCCAATTTATGTAAACCAAGGCCTAATCTGAATTTCTTCCCTACCTCATCAGCTTCTCCCTACCCAAACATTTAGTCCCTCCAAGCGCAGGGATAGGAAAAAAAATTGTATCTTCAGGTTTGGAAGTTGCTACCACTGATGACTCACTCATCCACTCATCAATTGCCAGCACTCGGAAAATACATAACATTGGTTTCATAAATTTAAAAAGTCATTACTTACATTTAAATGTAAACTTCTGTGCTTTAGAGCACACCCATGTGTCTCTTACCTCCCGGCGGAGGGATGTCCAGCCGTAAGTCTCTAAGGCTCCCCCTTAGAAAAACAAGTCCGGACACCACTACCGCTCCAGATTCCCTGGCAACTGGAGCAATCTTGCAGAGCCAGAGGGATAGGGAATGGATTTGGATTTGCCGCACGTTTACAGATGCTACAATTGAATTTGGTTTGATGCAACCATTTCCTCCTTAGTCCACTGAGCCTGTGCTACCCCTGGATCTCCAATTAGACTTTTATAAGGACCATTTTTGAATAATAATAATAATAATACATATAATAATAATATAATACATATAATAATAATATATTTGTTAGGCGCCTTTCAAGAAACCCAAGGTTGCCGTACATAAAAGTGAAAGTAAAATTAAAAGCAATAGAATACAATATACATTTAAGATAGGCAGGAATAACAAGTTATGGGGGGAAATGGGCAAGTTGGAAAAGGTGAGTTTTTAGTTTCTTGGTGAATTGTGAGAGAGAGCCAATGTTTCTGAGGTCAGGAGGTAGTGAGTTCCAGAACCGGGGGGCAGAGCAGCTGAAAGCTCTGCTCCCCATAGTGACAAGGCGGGCAGTGGGGACATCCAGATGAATGGAGGAGGAGGATCTGAGGGTATGGATGGGAGTGGCGACATGAACAAGATCTGATAGATATGAGGGAGCAAGGTTGTGGATGGATTTAAAAGTCGGGAGAAGTATTTGTTTGTAATTCGGTGTGTGATCATTAGCCAATGGAGCTGCTACAGAACAGGTGTGATGTGTTGGATGGAAGGCGTTTGACAGATAATTCTGGAAGCTGAGTTCTGAACATATTGCAGTTTTCATAGATTTTTTGTGGTAAACCAAAAAGAAGGGAGTTGCAGTAATCCAGGCGGGAAGACAAGACTGTGCACCAGGATGGCTGTGGAATGAGGACTGAGGAAAGGGCGAAGACGACGGATGCTGCGAAGGTGGAAATAGGCAGACCGGGTGATGCTATTCATGTGTGAAGTGAAGGAGAGGTTGCTGTCGAAGATGACACCCAGACTCTTAACCTGAGGGGAGGGGGACATGGACGAGGAAAAGGAGAAGTTCTGGATGCTGTTTAAAATGGATTTAGTGCCGATCAGGAGAAGTTCGGTTTTATCTTTATTTGGAGGTATGGAAGTGCTTAGGAGAGACAGCAGTGGAATTTCTAACGAGTTTGTTCAATAGGATTCTAGAGAGTGAGAAGATGCCTGAGGAATGGAGGAGAAGCGTTCTGGTCCCGATCTTTAAGAATAAGGGTGACACGCAGAAGAACTGCAGCAACTATAGAGGAATAAAGTTGATGAGCCACACAATGAAGCTGTGGGAAAGAGTGGTGCCGAGGGAGGAGCTGTGGTACTGTATGAGGTCGTCTAGAGTGGCAGAGAAGTATGTCAGAGTAGTTCAGGACATGTATGAGAGAAGTATGACGGTGGTGAGATGTGCTGTAGGTCAGACAGAGGAGTTCAAGGTGGAGGTGGGACTACACCAAGGATCAGCTTTAAGTCCCTTTTTGTTTGCTATGCTGATGGACAGGCTGACAGACGAGGATTGACAGGAATCTCCCTGGACAATGATGTTTGCGGATGACATTGTAATTTGCAGTGAGAGTAGGTGGAGGAACAGCTAGAGAGGTAGTGGTTTGCTCTGGAAAGAAGAGGCATGAAGGTCAGTCGTAGTAAGACAGAATATATGGATCAAGGTAGAAGCGTTAGGTTACAGGGGGCTGAGGTGAAGAAGGTGCAGGAGTTTAAGTACTTGGGGTCAACAGTTCAGTGTGATGGGGAGTGTGGAAATGAGGTGAAGAGGCGAGTGCAGGCAGGTTGGAGCGGGTGGAAGAAAGTGTCAGGAGTGTTGTGTGACAGAAGAGTGTCAGCAAGACTCAAAGGAAAGGTGTACAAGACAGTGGTGAGACCAGCTCTGCTCTATGGGTTAGAGACGGTAGCAGTGAGACAGAGACAAGAGGCTGATATGGAGGTAGCGGAGATGAAGATGTTGAGGTTCTCCTTAGGAGTGACCAGGTTGGACAGGACGAGTACATCAGAGGGATGGCTCATGTTGCCTGTGTTAGCGACAAAGTCAGAGAAGCCAGACTGAAATGGTTTGGACAGGTTCAGAGGAGGGATAGTGGATATATTGGTAGAAGGATGTTGGAGATGGAGCTGCCTGGAAGGAGGGCAAGAGGACGGCCAAAGAGGAGATATATGGACGTCTTAACAGAAGACATGAAGTTGGCTAATGTTAGGGTAGAAGATGTTCATGATAGAGTGAGGTGGAAAAGGATGATTCGCTGTGGCAAGCCCTGATGGGAAAAGCCGAAAGAGAAAGAAGAAGAGTTTTAGGAAATTAGCAGAGGGCAGTCGGTGGGCAGTCGGTGAAGGAAGTGGGAGGAAGAGAGGAATTTGGGTTGGTGGAGATGTAGAGCTGAGTGTCGTCTGCCTAACAATGGAAGTGAATCTTGTATTTATAGAGGATTTGACCAAGAGGGACAAGGTAAATGATAAATAACAGGGGTCCCAGGACAGAGCCCTGGGGCACACCTGTAGTGACAGGAGCTGTGTGGGAAGTGGATCAAGTTGACTGGTAGAGGATTGAGAATGTTTTATTAGCTCAGAAATTTCAAAGAAATTGGAGAAATTGAAATTGAAGAATTCACTTTGTTGCTATCTCCCCTTTGCAGAACTAGTTTGTGTGACTGACTGAAATACTTCACATGTGTCGGTCTGAATGCATAAGTATGCATGTGTGAACATCAGTTGAACTGTGTACATGTTGACATGTTTTGTATGTGGGCTTTTTTTGCAGCCAACAGATATGTTTGTGGTATTTGGGTGTGTGTGTGTGGACAGGCCCCGCCCCCTTTTGGATTTATATCACTTATAAATCACACTGTAATGATTGTAAACATCCAGCAACTTGTTGCTTTACGCTGCTTCACGGTTCAGCAAATAAAATAAAGGAATTGTGAGGAAAACTGATAAATAACACAAAACTAGCTAAAATCACAGAATCAGGGGCCAAACAGTGGTGTAGCCAGAAGGCCCTGGTTCAAATCTCTGGTCGGGTTCTTTTTGTGTGGAGTTTACAGGCTCCCCTTGTGCATGTGTTGTTTTCTTTTCAGTCACTCTGGTTTCCTCCCAGAGTCCAAAAGCAGGCTTGATAAGTTCGCTAGTGTCTCTGTCATTGGTGAGTGGTTGTTTGTCTCTGTATGAAGCTTTGATGGATCAGTGAACTGTCCAGGATGTACCAAACCTTCATTCCACAGTGGCTGGGATAGGCTCCAGCAACCACATGACCCCAAAAGGGATAAAGTGGGCCTATAAAGCGGATGGATGGAAAAATCACAAAACTAGAAAACTATTATTTGAATAGAATATTAAGGTACAGTGGTCAGTTTTGCTAACTTGCTGTTTTGTGAGTTTATTCAGTGAAATTTTGTTTTCTTTTTCTGTTACTACTGCACACAGTTTATTCTGTGTCCTTATTGGGTGTAGACATTGTCAATCAATCCTCTCTGTGCTGTCTTCCATACAGAATGACTTCAGTTTGTCACATCTACAACTTTACATCTTTATTGTGATCAGATCTTTGTTTTCATTCTGAACTTATTTTTCTATGAACGTTTGAAATTTGAGATTTTAAAGAAATTTAAAGAAATTTGAGATTTTAGAGAACAGTGTGAAATTGATCATCATTTACATCTGAGAACAGGAAATAACATGTGTAATGAGAGTTTACGGAGCATTAAAACATCTGTAATCCTACTATTTGGATTTCACACAACATGGGTTATTTTTAAAACATAACGCCTGCAAGAAACAAAGGCACGCACTTTTAAAATTTAAAGAATCAAGTCAAGACAACAAAGAAAACCAATAGCCAAGAGTAAAATGTGCCCATAATGATTTATTTTTTCAAATTTAGCCTGATCACTGCCTTGTAAATCCTTATTTGTAACTGTAGTCCTGTGCAGACAGCCCTCATAGGTGAGCATGCACGCATGAAAATAGCACTCGCCATGGCAACAGTCTGTGCCCGACACCTCTGGCTGGTTTTGAGCGTCCTGCTCGGCGCCGAGCGACATGCTCAAACAGATGTGCACTCACCACCTCTGTCAGCTTTAGCTATCTCTGTGTCATCATATTCTCTTTGCAGGAACCAAGCTGCAAATGCTGCAGCAATGTGCTTTTGACAAAATGCTCCGTGAGCACATGTCAGTCAGCAAGCAGCCAACTGTTGTGGCCTCCATTAAAAGCAGATGACAGCTGTGGGCAGAGGGCGTCATTCACCCCAGGGCTCCATCAGCTTTACTGAGCCATGGCAGCACTTCCTTCTCAGCCGCACATGGATGCAAACACAGCTTCAGTAAGAGTAATTCACCTTGGACTCCGCTGGAAAGTGGGGAAGAGGAGTCAAGACTCAGACGTCTTATCATAGTGACTGACTGTGACATCTGCTCCCCACTGACACACCTTGCTTCATCCAGATCATTTCTTTTCCTGTGACCTCCCTTCTTTTCCCTGAGGAAGGTTTTTCCATCTCCTCCTCTGTGTTTTCAAAAACTATGGCTAATTCAAGTTCTCTTTGAATATAGCAAATGTTGAAAACTGACTTATTTTGCTTACGTAATGCACATGTTCCCATAGATAACTTCAATTTACACAGATAATTGATTTACATACTTCCTCTAGGAAAAGGCCCAAACATGTTTACACGTGAGAAGGTTTTTAATCTGATTTTCTGTTTGAAAGCTCACATGTACTATATGTTGTCTGCACTACATGGCTCACTTAAATCTATGGTGTCAATTCAGCACCTAAAGTATTAAGCATCAAAACCATAAAACCGCAAATCAAAACCCCAAATCCACGAATCAAAAAGCATAAATTGAGAACCAAAATCCACAATTTGCAACCAAAAGCAATAACCCAAAGCACAATCCTATTTCTCAGCTGCCGATTTGTTTTCACACCATTCTGAAATCGGCTTTTTGAGTCGCGCTTTTATTTTTTGAGTTGCGCTTTAATTTTTTGCGGCTTTGATTCTAAAACCTGTTGACACGTAAAATCAGTGTCACGCAAAAATGGACTTTGTTGAATCTGTACAAGTCATTAAATGAGTCGGATACCCCGCTAGCATTGAGCTAGCTAGCATGTCTAACAATGAATGGCAATAGTTTTTCATGCAACATCTTACTTTCTAACATCTTTTTTCACTAGCACCTACTGGTGGAGCTCATCTGACTGTGCTTGCATCCTCCGATTACATAAAGTACACTTTTGATCGTTTAATATAGTAAAAGATCTAAAAAACATGATAAACTTACCGGCATCTTCTGAAAGAGCATCTGGATGCCGGAGATGTCCCGCCTCCCGTACCATATATGTATTTTATTCTGAAAGGCTTAAGAAAAGCATTGCATAGGTCCTATAATGTTTTTCAAAAAATGACACTGAAATGTGAATCGACAGTGGTTTTAAGAGGTACACAGTTCTCTGTCAAAATGTTTGGTTGGTTGGTGTAAATACACAAACTTGGCTAATGTGTAGCAGTGTCGTGTTATGTGTTACCAACAAGATTAGCATTGTCACAGTAACATTTGTATATTTGCATCAGTAAGTATTTTTTTTTTTATGTGCTGCAAACAAGGTTGGGAGTTACTGTATTTATAAATATGCGAAATGTGGCAAACGGCTCCAACATGGCTAATGTTAGTTGGTAACAAATATAGTTTAGATTTAAACTATCGTAGGGGTGGGCAAACTTTTAAAAGGATTATAAAATTTGCTAGAAGAGCCGGACATGGAGCAGATGTGTGGAGTGTTTTGGTAATCCACCTAAGAGAAAGAAATAACATGGAAATTGAAAATTTATAAATCGGTGGTGTTTGACTGATCAGAAGTATGATCATGGCTCTCACTTCACCACCTATAACAGTATCAGTGGAGAGGTCATTCTCTGCATTAAAAAAAGGAAGATTTTAAAAACGGGGTCATGGAGCTTTCTGTGGAGAAGGATTGGCGCATGGACTCAAAAAGTAAGGCCAAACATGGTTTTCAATTTTTGTTTTTTAAAAATAACATGGGAGTAAGTGGAAAAAATGTAAGTATTTAAAAACTACATTTTAGGCCTAAAATACTTATTTTTATGATCATTTTCACGGACAACATTTGATAACACTGATTAAAGCACCAGAATTTGAAGTTGAAAAATACCAGTAATAGTTACTGAGGGTCTAAATTAAATATATGCTGAACACATTTAAATTGTTTACAGTATATATGTATAATTTATACACAAGAAGAGTGTTCTATCCATGTCTATAAAAGAAATATTCTTTGTGGGGCAAATATGTTCTTGTGTGTATCTTACACTGACCAAAAATATAAACGCAACAATTTTGTTATTGCTCCCACTTTTTATGTTATGAACTCAAAGATGTGAAACATTTTCCACATACACAAAATAACCAGTTCTCTGAAATATTGTTCACAAATCTGTCTAAATCTGTGATAGAGAGCACTTCTCCTTTGCCAAGACAATCCATCCCACCTCACAGGTGTGCCATATCAAGATGCTAATTAGACAGCATGATTATTGCACAGGTGTGCCTTAGACTGGCCACAAGAAAAGGCCACTCTGAAATCTTCAGTTGTATCACACAGCTCAATGCCACATATGACGCAAGTTTTGAGGGAGCGTGCAATTGGCATGCTGATAGCAGGAATGTCCACCAGAGCTGTTGCTAGGGAATTGAATGTCCATTTCTCCACCATAAGCCGTCTCCAAAGGCGTTTCCGAGAATTTGGCAGCACATCCAACCGGTCTCACAACCGCAGATCACGTGTAACCACACCAGCCCAAGACCTCCACATCCAGCATGTCCACGTCCAAGATCGTCTGAGACCAACCACTCGGACAGCTGCTGAAACAATCGGTTATCATTACCACAGATTTCTGCACAAACTGTCAGAAACCGTCTCAGGGAAGCTCATCTGCATGCTCGTCTTCCTCATCGAGCTCTCGACCTTACTCCAGTTCGTCGTCGTCGTAACCGGGGCAAATGCTCACATGCAATGGCGATTGGCACGTTGGAGAGGTGTTCTCTTCACGGATGAATCCCGGTTTACACTGTTCAGGGCAGATGGCAGACAGCGTGTGTGGCGTCGTGTGGGTGAGCGGTTTTCTGATGTCAATGTTGTGGATTGAGTAGCCCATGGAAGTGGTGGGGTTATGGTATGGGCAGGCATATGTTATGGGCGAAGAACGCAGGTGCATTTCATTGATGGCATTTTTAATGCACAGAGATACCGTGACGAGATCCTGGGGCCCATTGTTATGCCGTACATCCAACAACATCACCTCATGTAGCAGCATGATAATGCACGGCCCCATGTTGCAAGGATCTGTACACAATTCTTGGGATCTGTACACAATCCTTGGAAGCTGAAAACATCCCAGTTCTTGCATGGCCAGCATGCTTACCGGACATGTCACCCATTGAGCATGTTTGGGATGCTCTGGATCGCCGTATACGACAGCGTGTTCCAGTTCCTGCCAATACCCAGCAACTTCGCACAGCCATTGAAGAAGAGTGGACCAACATTCCACAGGCCACAATAGACAACCTGATCAACTCTATGCGAAGGAGAAGTATCGCACTTCATGAGGCAAACGGTGGTCACACCAGATACTGACTGGTTGTCTGAGTCCCCTAACCCCCTCAATAAAACAAAACTGAAGATTTCAGAGTGGCCTTTTCTTGTGGCCAGTCTAAGGCACACCTGTGCAATAATCATGCTGTCTAATCAGCATCTTGATATGGCACACCTGTGAGGTGGGATGGATTGTCTTGGCAAAGGAGAAGTGCTCACTATCACAGATTTAGACAGATTTGTGAACAATATTTCAGAGAACTGGTTATTTTGTGTATGTGGAAAATGTTTCACATCTTTGAGTTCATAACATAAAAAATGGGAGCAATAACAAAAGTGTTGCATTTATATTTTTGGTCAGTGTATATGCTGTTACATGCTGTTGGTTGAATGGAGAAATATTCAGTTCTTGAAATTGTAAATCTGACTCCAGAGGAGTCAGTGCCTCAACAGCCATCAACTTTACCGCACGTCACTGCACCTGAACTATGATCACACATCCCAAAATGCCACCGCCCGGCGACCTAAATTCAAGTTTTTCATCAAATTATGGATGCGCGGATGCATCCTCAATGATGTATCCTGAGATCATGGGGTGTTTCGGGTCTCACAACATCATACACCCTCACCCAGGCTACCCAGCCGGGGTTGATCAAGCCCCGACTTGTGACCCAGTAGCAGTCCACGGATCAGCCCTCTTAATTGTGGCCTTCTCTGCGGCTTCACTCACGGATTGAATGGCCTTCTTCTTGGCCGCCCCTGTAATGCCTAAACGACAGAGGACTTTGCAAAGAGAACATCGCGCAAAGCCTCCACCGCCAACTTCTATAGGCCAAGGTTTTCGAGCCTCTCTCCCTGCACCCCTCCACCAGTTCCTGGTACTTAGCACAATGCAATAATTGTTATATGGAGTCAGCTGCACCTTTCTGCTGCAGTGTTTGCTGCTTCTTATGTGCACAACAAGATTACATACAGCACACCAGTCAATACCGACAGTCTGCCTTTCACTCTTTAGAGTGATTACATTAAAATCGGCCTGATTTGTTGGTTGCAGCCTCTGCTGCCGCTGTCCGCTAGTGTTCTGATGAGAGCAAAGTGGAAATTACATGAACGTATGCTAAATGAGACACGTTAAATAAATACAGGTGAGTTTGTGACCATTCACTGCAGAGTGAAAAAGCATGAGTGGGGGAGGTTGTTTCTTTTTTTTTCCCCAGTGGAGTTTGTTTTTTGTATTTACCAGCTGGCTATCTCAAAGGTCATCACTGGACATTACCATTCATCTCCACAAAGGTCTGGCAGTGGATCCCCAGTGGAACAGTGTAAATGTCAAAATCTGGTTGTCTGAGTGGCTCTCTAGCCATGAAAGGACGTTTTCCACCCACAGGAACAATGGCTACACCCTGTATCTAGGCTGAGCCCAGTATAATTTAACTAAACTTTTAGTTGCCACAGATGTTTTTAAAACAGAAAATGTGCAGATGAAAAAAAAAATCAAAGAAAGAAAGTGCAAGAGACTTTTTTTGGTATTTGATAAAGATGACTGTGTAAAGGACAGATGCACCCTTTTTTTAAAACACATTTGTTCTGTAGAGAAAATGAGGCGTTAACCCTTCAGTCAAGCCGGAAGGCCCGCTCTTGGGAAAGGTGGAAATTTCCCTGGAGACGCGGCCCTGGTCGAATCCAATTTCCCTGCAGATTACCAGAGAGTTCACGCAGATGAAAACTCAAGGAGACGGTGATGTGATTAGCCAGAGCTTAGCCATTCATGTAGGGATGCACACGCCTTGTATTGACTTTGCAAAATGCTTTTGAAGTACAAACTTAGCATTTGAAGAAGCTCTTCCACTATTAGAAGAAGAAAAAAACTGAGTGTCATACATAAATCTGTTCTCCAAACTTAGATCCAGATTTCTGTGAGAAATTACAGAAAACTGAAGAACCCGACATGCACGCCGTGGTAGTCGATGCAGGGTGTGGACTTCAAAAAGACAGATGAAAGCAGAAGCAGAAACACTATGTCACAGTTTTAATTGCTTTTTAACAAATAGTTTCAAGAGACAGCAATTAAACACAAAGATGAAAGGAAAAATAAATACAGGCAAAGCTGATGGCACATGATAAATAACCCACTCATGAAGGAGAAGAAATATTTTTGAAGGAGTCAACTGTCTGATCTGCAGATAAACAATTAGGAAGATTAATTTTTGTTTTTTTAATATTGCCAGATGTAAAGGCATGGACATTATTTCCGTGCAGCTTAAAAGTTCTGTAAAAAAAACAAAAAAAACATGGACGTATCGAAGCAGCAGCTCAGAAGACACAGATCAGAGTTTTGCACCAACGGCTGATTCCCTTATGTTACTTCTGATCAACATCTCGCCTTACATCTCACACTCAGAACTCTTTACCGTTGAACCAGATAGACGACATAAATCTGTGAATAAACAGAACCAAATATGCAAATTGGCATATCATGTTAAGATCATGTAATTGATGCACACATTTTGGGCCAGATTTGGCTTTTATGTTGATTTATGTGTTCTTTGTGTGGTTTATTCGTACTACTCCTGTGCTTCATTTTTGATACATCTGTGAACATTTCACGTAAAGAGCACAACCTTTATCACTTTTTTCACATATATTCATGCATGACCAATTTTTTGTCCATGCAATATGTGCAAAATGTAGTAGTGGCTCTGTGATACTGCCTTTAGTTGTTTTATGTACCAACCTAAAGTGATTCATGGATGAATTAGGGGTAAATTATTATACAAGTAACACTTAACCCCCTTGCCTTTTTTTTGGACATTGATTACATGAATTGGCTGGGAAAGCTGAGTTGTGTAACAACCTGCTGGTGTGCCCCCCAGCAGATGGTGCTACCTACAGAGGGGAAAATAAGTACTGAACAAGTCAACATTTCTCTCAAAATACATATTTCTAATCGAGCTATTGACACGAAATTTTCACCAGATGTCGGCATCAACCCAAATAATGCACACATAGAAAGAAATCCAAACATTTATGTCCATAAATGAAGTTATGTGTAATAAAGTGAAATGGCACAGGGAATAAGTATTGAACACATGAAGAAAAGGAGGGGTAAAAAGGTCTGACAAGCCAAGAAAACAGCTGGAGTTTGTCACTATTCAGAAGGTTAACCTGCCCCCTATTAGTGCAAAGTAATATCAGCTGGTACAGTCCTGGGTGGTGCCTTTTAAAAAGGTTTCTCACCAGCAAGGTGTTAGACAAGAGGCATTGCATGATGGGTAAAAGCAAAGAGCTGTCCAAAGACCTATGCAACCTTTGTGTTGGAAAACACACTGAAGGCATTGGTCACAGGTGCATTTCTAAACTTCTGAAAGTTCCAGTGAGTACCATTGGGGCCATCATCCGGAAGTGGAAAGAACACGGCATTACCATAAACCTGCCATGGCCAGGTGCTCCTCGCAAGATTTCAGACAGAGGAGTCAGAACAATCATCAGAAGGGTTCTCCAACAGCCCAGCACCACTCGTGGAGAGCTTCAGAAAGACCTGGAATCAGCAGGTACTGTTGTTTCAAAGAAAACAAGTAATGCACTCAACCACCATGGCCTCCATGCACTCACACCACGCAAGACTCCATTTTTGAAGAAGAAGCATGTTGAAGCTCGTTTGGAGTTTGCGACACAACATTTGGATAAACCCATGACATTTTGGGAGAAGATACTCTGGTCAGATGAGACCAAAATTGAACTCTTCGGATGTCATAAGACACAACATGTTTGGAGGAAAAATGGCACCGCACATCACCCCCAAAACACCATACCAACAGTCAAGTTTGGAGGTGGGAGCATCATGGCATGTGCCTGTTTTTCAGCATGTGGTACTGGTAGACTTCATATCATTGAAGGAATAATGACTGGAGAAAAGTATCGAGACATTCTTGATCAGAATCTGCTGTCATCTGCCAGGCTGCTGAAGATGAAAAGAGGGTGGATCTTTCAGCAAGACAACGATCCCAAGCACACAGCCAAGGTAACACTCAACTGGTTGAGTTTGCACTAAGTATTAAATAAATTTCAGTAAGCATGTTCAATACTTATTCCCTGTGCCATTTCACTTTAATACACATAACTTCATTTATGGACATAAATGTTTGGATTTCTTTCTATGTGTGCATTACTTGGGTCGATGCTGACATCTGGTGAAAATTTCGTGTCAATAGCTCGATTAGAAATATGTATTTTGAGAGAAATGTTGACGTGTTCAATACTTATTTTCCCCGCTGTATGTGGCCTACAGCAAAGGCCGGCACTGGTAAGCAGTGATTGGTCTAAGCCATCCTCTTTGTCTTTGTTTCTATGGAAACCACTCTTGCCAATCAGAAATGAGATTGTTGGAAGTCTACACCCCTATCACTGAAAGTGGACTACACGAAATCCGTCAATCAAACCTTTACCTTTAGAACAATCAATGTGCCGGTACGCGCACCTTACCTAATGCTAGGGTGTTGCATAAGGGCAGCGTATTATAGCATCATCAGGCAACTTACAATATCCTTACAAATATTTTGTGATGCACTTACCACACGCACAAACATATGTTAAATTTTCATGACGTCTCTTGAAGTGGTCGTACATGCCTCAAGGGAACTGTAAGACACACCTGTACTCTCTTTAAGATGTGGCTGCTCCTAACAACGACCCTCCGGGGCCAGAAATCCCAAAAACCCATGACACCCGTATGGGTCACCCCCCCTTCTTGTGAATAAGGCTTTAATTCCCTCAGTGCTCTTTGTTGAAGAGGCTTCTCCACCTCTCTGTGACTGTGGGAGGAGCTCCTGCATTACAACACTGTTACAATCTTTCCAAGACAAATTCTACAGCATTTAACCGAGGGCATCATCTATCACAGCTCCATTCCTATGCTCGTGGAGCAGGTCCAGCTGCAGTTTTTGATCCTTGGTTCAAGTTCTCTTGATCTTTTATTATCCTTTCATGTCACAGGGGCTTTATTTCTAACTGCAGAGGCTCAACTTCATCTCCATATGATTTACTTCATTTTCCTGTCAAAGATGTCTGTGTTTCTTCTCTCATCCCCTTTCAAATCAATGAAAGTGCCAGAAATCTGAACCAGCACTACAATGATTTGTTCTTCTTCAGACCAGAGCAGTGTAAACAACACAGGCTTGTTTGCAGACACAGAAACTTCCAATATTTATAAAGGCCGTGCCTATTTTGTAGCTGTAATTTTGACATGTATAAGTTGTAAATTTCTATACACAAAAACAGCACGTAAACGTGTAAACAAAAACTGAGTCTAAACAGCTCAGCAAACAAACAGAAGCTGGCTGCTTCTTGTGTTGGGCAGATTTTGTTGTCAAAGTTGTGTCTAAGTTTTGTTTTACTTAGGCAAACTCAGAGTTTATTTGTAGAAACTTCTTTTGTAATTCAAAATGTGCTTTATTATCGTGATTATTTTCTTCAATTTAATGTTTTCCCTTAGATTCTGAAGAAAAAAATGAGAAAGATTTATGGAGAGAAGTTCAGGAAAACATGAAAAGAAGTGGGTATGATCGTGGGAGGGGGGCTTAAAGAGCCTAGAAAAAACAGAAACTGTGCAGATGAAAAGCAGAGAAAACAGCATAGCAACAATGAAAGCTGCTTTAGGCAAACAAGCACTCACAACAGGACAGGTTTTTGTGCACAAACATACAGCTGTACACACAAATGAGTACACGTCTACTGTATTCTAGGGACTATAAGTGGCTCTGGAGTATAGGTCTCAGGGGCCAAGGAACTCAATATAGGAAAAAAAAAAAGTGTGATGCTGCTGAACAAAATTTCCTAACCCGATGTAACACTGCATTGACATCAAATGCAATTCACACTTCAAATTTGCATCTGCTGCCTCTCTTTTAACTTGTGTCAAATTTGCTGCTGGACACTTGCACGAAAAATTTTATCATAAACTAGATACTCCAGACTCATGATGGAGAAGCTAATGTCAAATGTTTTAGCCTCATTGCAACATGGTTGCATTGACTGTATCTCTCATTTACAATGCATAGAAGACAACGATGACTTTGAGAGATCAGATTTATTTATGTCGGAGAACTCATGAGATCATTCAGAGACTCTCCCAGTACAGTGAGCTTCAACGTCTACTGCAGGAGCTGCGCCTGAACGACAAACGCTTTTAGTGCTACTTCCAAGTCTCTGTGATCCAGTTTAACGACTTGTTGCCTGCAATATTTTGAGGATGAAAAGAATAAGAACTAAAGAAAACCGGACTTATACTCCAAAAGATATGGTAACCATTTTCTGCAGAAACCTACAGACCCCAACATTCAAGCAAGAACACACATACAGCTACAACACATTCAGCTAGCTGATATGTACAAATGCCACATTCAAATCTTGTACTTGAGATATATAAACATCCATGTTTGTGTAGAATTGAGAAGGCAGGTGTGTTCAGGTGAGTGTGGACCAGGATGCTTCCCTCCCCAGACCACCAATGGAGGCCTCAATTTCAAGCATACCTAAAGACCCCACCAGCCAGCCCTAGATAAGAGGCCTTCAACCACAGCATACAGCAAAGGCCGACCACCTACCAAAAAAGACTTGAGGTTGGAGGCAGAAGCCCCTGGTAGGAAGAATAAATGGTGCACCAGGCTACAGTCCCTAAGACTGTGTTTTGGCAATGGTCTAGCAACAAGTATCACAATACACTTCACGATAACATACATACTGTGTATCCCAAGACTGCACTAGACACAATTGATCACAATTTTTTTAAAGGAAGAGGACATCTTTCACATGACTACAATTATATAAAATACATTTAACCTAATATTCAAAACATTAAGCACTGCATCAGACTGGTGACCTGCACCCCGCCTTTGCCCACAGCTGTCCGGGATAGGCTCCGGCAGCCCCGTGATCACAAAACAGGTTTAGAAAATGAATGAACGAATGATTAGGCACCCCAATTGTAGCTCACATACAAGTTTCTTTTCCCTAAACAAATTAACATTTTTTTTCCCCAACTCTCAGCTTTTTTCAGGTTTCAACATCAAAATATCTTCTTCAATGTCTTCTTCTTCTTCTTCTATCTTCTGTCCCTAACTCTGTTTGCCTGCTGCCTGCCCTGATCCTTGCCTGGATTTTGACCAACCTGTCTCTCCTCTAATAAACTTATTGCCTATTATCAAATCCTGCCTGCCTGACCCAGATTTAGCTTTGTGGATTTTAGCTGAGCTAATAAATCTGCTGCATTTAGATCCAGCCGTCCGCCTGTTCTTGTGACAATAAGGATGGTTAAGAAAAAAAAGTGCCATTTATTTTTTTTCAACACTGTTTATATGTCCTTTACAAATTTAGCAAATGAATGCTGAAGTAAACAACCAAGGAAACAAAGAAAATCTCCAACATGGCAATCTGCCTATTTCCGTTTTGGTCACAGTTTAGATTTCACCTGGTCCTGGTGCCGAATCGGTACTATTAAAATGGTTCCGGTGCCTGAACTGAGATGGTGGGAAAGGTGCTTCAAAAATAAAAAATGCCAATTTTCAGTTCACAAATAAATAATAAATAGAAAGTAAAATCATTTTGGCAGTATTTGAAAACAATTCTAGAATTGCCAAATTAAGTATAACAATATTTCACAGAATTTATTTATTTTTCCTTACACCCCTACCAGTCAACCATGTGTTTATGTTTTAGAAGGCTCCCCATCCATCTTGCAAATGTGGCTTGTCAGGGAGATGGAGAGAGGAAACAGGCCGGCAAGCTCTTACTGTAAGTGGAAGAGAAACTTGAGCAGCTGTCATGTTTGGGATCATGGCCGGCCCTGGTCTTCTGGGGGCCCTAAGCGAAATTTAATTTGTGGGCCCTCTAACTGGTCAGCAGCACCAAAAAAACGCAACATTTGTTGTAATATAAATGAGATTTGTGAATTATTTTTTGCTGCCGAAGAATTGAATACAGTATATTGCCTGCATGTTGGATGCACATTTAGTGGTGCCAAACAAATTTTAAATGCAAAGAAAAAAAAATGAATGACAAATGTATATAAATAGATATATATATTTTAATGTAATATTAGGCACTCAACAAATTACATTCCCAAAACTCCAACTTAATAAAAACAGCAACTTAATAGAAAATCAAATAACGATAAAACAATCCAAAATAAAGAACAGCTCAATGAGGGGGATTTTGGAAAGTCATAGTCTTTATCGGTCTGAAAAGGACCTCTTTGCACCAAATCCATTCTTACTGAATAAGAGTGTGGTTGGTCATTCAGCTGGACCAACTGGATTTGAGGTACCGGTAGGTGGAATTTTGGATCCAGTCTGCTTCTCTTCCATACACGCCTCTCATGGAGCCTCTGGAACATGAGATACAGAACTTCAATAAAAGCAAACGGTGAAAAATAAAACAGTCAAATGTTTTCCCTTTCAACAGTAGATGTGGTAACAGGAGTTTCTTCTGCAGCTAAAAAAAAAGAATTATTATTATACAATAATCAATGAGAAAGCTAATAAAATATCTATAGCAGAAAACTACTAATAGTTTAGTGGCTCATTTAAAATCTGTGTGCAGGTTTTTCACAATTTCATGATCTTTTTTATATATTTATAAGAGATTTATTAGTTGATTGTGTATTTGCATGAGATCATATTTATCAATTTAATTATGAACAGTTTGGGGCTCCATACTTTTCAGCTGCTGTTTATGAAAAAAGGGTTATGCAGACACTGTTTTTTTAATGAATTTACATGTTTTTAAAATTACCTGAGATGACATCTTCAGTGATGTCAGGATCATCTTGGGATGTGGACGCTGCACAACCTCAAATATTTTTGATACTTTTTGAAAGCAGAAGAAGAAACTGAATCAGAATAATTTTCGAGTTTTCCATTGGAAATTACGACAAACGGGGTCGTTATGTGCAAACTTCCCCAACGGATCGATTAGCATCTTACGTAAAAATTGAGCAGCTGCCCAGAAATACTGGATAATGTAAAAAATACGGCCCCAACATCTTCCAAGCTTACCTTTTGATTGATGTTGAAGTTCTTCATCTTTTTCTTTGGCATGAAGTTCTCTTGTTGTCGCGTTGATCAGAGTGACAAAATGTGCTCGTTTTTTTTCTTTTCCCCAACTTTATTGAAACAAACTCCTCTCGTAAATGCACACTGTGCCAGGCTCAGATGCAAATATGTTGACCAATTGTTGCTAAGAATGGTGTAACGTCATTATTTGGGTTGCCAGATTGGTTCAGGTGTGCTGACGGGGGAATCATTAAAGTGCAGGCAACTTTCTTTTGCACAACATTCAGAGCGCACATTGGTACGGAAGTTCTATGAAATGGGTTGCCCGATTTGGGTCTTTTTTATTTAATTTTTGTCGCCACTTCGGGGCCCTGGTGGTGACGGGGGCCCTACGCGGCTGCGTAATTTGCGTATAGGGAGGGCCGGCCATGTTTGGGATGATAAAAGGGCTTTGGGCTTTCTGCAAGCAGCCTGGATGGGTTTGTCTGAGCTCTAAGCAAATCTGTATCTGTCAGAAAACAAGTTTGGTTGAGTTCAAGTTGAGTTCTTAATTTTTTTGTTTTTGTTTTATCTGACGAGTGACGAAGGCGGAAGGTATTCCGCCGAAACATGTAGGGTACGTTTGAAAAAAACAAACTGTTTCTGATAAAAAAAATAATATAAGAACTCAGTTTAAATTTGTAGACAGAATGAACTTTATTGAATTTAGTCTCATCCTTTCTGTTTGCTTCAAATTACAACTGTATTCATTAGAAATTACAACCATTTATACATTTCATGTTCTTTTCTATTAATAATTCCTTTTTAAATGGATATTTTTGCGATTAACATGAGGGTGAGTCACTCTAATTTTTTAAAGCTTAATTGAGCAATCCATGTTATGTATTAACTGTTCTTGTCTTATTTCCATATTTATTTGATCAGAGAGGTTCTGTCTTGATGTAGCCCTCTCTGTTTCACACTTTACAGTAAACCCCCCCTTCTTTCAGTTCATTCAGTGTACATTACAGTAAAATAAGATTAGGGAGCATATCCACCGACAGCCTGTCTTCATTCTCCAGCTAAAGACAGAAAAGGACTGACTGGGTAGGAGATGTGCTGAGCCTGGTAAAAGTTGAAGGAGAAATCACTCATCCTGAACTACACAATTAAGCGACAGACGGGCAGTGGGAGTGGGCCCCACCCTTAGAGGGTGGATGAAGAAAAGGTTTTTCCTAAAAAAATTGATGAAGGCTTATAAAGGATTTGCAAACTTCTCAGGGTGTGTCACAGTGCAGCTCCATCATGGCTTGGCTGTCCTGAAAGCAAATACTGCATCAGCGGTTCTCTGCCTTCATATAAAACCAAACTCACAAATGCTCACCTCAGCTAGCTTCCACTGCTTTCCCATAATTCCATGATGTGACTCATCAGCTTTATTCTTCTGGAGTTTCTTCTCCATTCTTCCTAAAGTTCCACTCCAATCATCTTTAAATTATTGTAAAAGTGTTCCCAGAGGTCTTTCACAATCACATCCCCAACCCAACATTAGCAGTGCATCAAAAATGGTGAGCAGTATCGGAGTATCAAGTTGTATGTACAGTTTTGATCCAGATTCCAGCTCAGACGAGGAAAACAAAGTCAGAACGGAGCAAAGTGCTCCGCTCCATCCTGAGCTTAGCAACTGTAAGTAACTACAAGCTTCTTCAAACTGCGTTTTTTTGTCTGCAATTATAAACAAATTGTATAAAGAAATTTTTAAAAAAAGCCTTTTTGTTTCCTCCATTGACTTGATAATTGGATCTCATAAACTAATCAAGAACAAAAAAAGAGATAATTAGGTGCAGCAGTTTGGTTTTATCAACTCTTTCCATCTCATATTCCATGTTCATCCGAGGATGCATTTGGAGGTTTCCATGACCCTATTAAGCCTTCTTAGAGAGATAAGGTGGTGATTAAGCTCTCCTGAGCTCCCAACCACACGAAAATACCCACAAACGCACACAGGAAAACACACTCAGGCAACAGCTGTCCCTACAGAGGCCTCGCTGATGTCAGGACAAGCATAAATAAACACATTAGGAGTGTGTGTGTGTTTTCATTCCAAGTCCTCCTGTGTGGTCTCTGGTTTTACTAGTTGTATTTTTTATTGCTGCTCCTGTTGCCATGCCCTTGAGTTCTGTGAGCACAAAGACATTTCTCAAGCTGGAATACTGAACTCTTTTAGCCCTTAAAAGCAGCTGGACTCACTGGAACGTCTTCGTATTGAGCTTGTGACCGTGAAGGCCAGGCGGCCAAATGGACCTACACATCAGTAAAACATACTGTAACGCAGGTAAATAGCTTTCCTTCTGGATATAAATGACTTTATGGTATTGTGCAGCCGTGATGCAGAGATAGGCTGGTTGACCTCTTATCGGAAGATCGCAGATTTGGTCCCCGCCCTACCCGCCTGTGTGTCAGAGTGACACTTCACCCTACATTACTCCTATGTTGTGTGTTGACGTCAGTGTTCGGCCATCAGTGTGAATGGGTTAATGGGATTGAGACTGTAAAGTGCTTTAGGCCTTCAAGCAAATAGAAATACATTAACCCTCCTGTTATGTTCATTTGTGAGGAACAGAGATGATGTTCCTGGGTCAATTTGACCCGGTGCATGTTTTTTTAAACGAAAAAATATCTGAAACCCAAAAAATACTAACAAGCAGTGTGAATATTTCATTACTAACTTCAAAATGGTGTTCCTTACCTCTAACAGGTACTGGTTCAATTATAAGATAATTCACTCGTTTTTCTCAAAAATATACATGTTCAAAGTGTTTTTTAATTTTTCACTACTGTATTACTTTTAAAAGACTAACATATAAAATACAATAGTTTTACATAACATTGAAACATAATCTTGAAATTTTGTTTTACATACATGCACTGTGAACCAGAAAAAAACAAAATCACAATACAACAGACAAGTAATTGCAATATGAAGTTGTGTGTGTGTCTGTACATATACACAGCACAAGAGTGTAAGTGTCCCCCCTTACTCCATCTGCATGAAGCTCTTCTGCTGGAATTTAAATATGTAGTTGTAGAGTTAGATAAGTTCATTCTTCTCTATGAGTTCTGGTAAATTGCCTGTCCGTCCTGGGGGATGATCCCTCCTTCACGTGGACACCCCTGAGGTTTCTTCCTTTTTTCTGGAATTCGTTTTTTTTTATTAGGAGTTTTTCCTTACCGCAAAGGAGGGTCTAAGGGCAGGGATGACCATTTAAGTCTGTTTAGTTATCTCAATTTAGTATGTTCTTATTAAATTCTTTGTATTTATGATTCTTTTGATTTTATTTTCTACTTTTTCAATTACTGACATGAAGCCCATCGAGACGACTGTTGTTGTGAATTTGGGCTTTACAAATAAAATTGACTTGAAATTAACTAAACTGAATTGAATTGAATTGACAGGGTCACATGACTCACTGCCATCCTAGTGGGCCCTGGCACTGTCTATATTATGTTTTCTGCAGACAGGTTTGTCTGACGCATATTTGGGGATGAAGATCAATGTACTTCACCATTCTTTGACATGAATGTCTTGCTTGGAGGAACAGGAAAAGCAATTCCCTCATCTGGTTCAAAATCAGAATAATTAAAATCAGAATTTAGTTCAAGATAGTCTTCTTCTGATCATGATCAGTGATGACTTCCAGAGCCTCCTGGACTGTCATCTTTCTGCTTCTGCTGCTCATTTTGTAAAGGTCTGCCTGACAGAGTGTAATGTTGGAAGGACTCCCATGCAGAGAATCTTTTATATGTTTTGCCCCCTCCCCTGTTGAGTGTCCTCTGAATGTGGGTTGATTTTTTCCACGAGAACATAAATGGTTCCTTTCAAAAGTCACAATACCTATCAAGCCCAGGCCCCGCCCCCAGGCACAGCCCCTGGGAGAGTTCTCGTCAGGCCTCGACGGGACCGAGGCAGCCGACATGCCTCAGCATAGACCCTGACCCGTCAAACCTTCAAGGTCCCGTACCAATAGTGGACTCTCCCCCTCCCCCAGGCAGCCCCCCCAGAATAGGGCCAACAAGCCCAGTTGCAGACGGGCAGCCCATCCGCTGCTGGAACACCCCAGCGGGTAACTACTTCTGGTAGCTTTAAATCGTTGTCTTTGTATTTAAACTTTTTGGTAATAATAGATTTAAGTTTCTGATATTCCAAGAAGTTATTATTCCATGTTTGTCTTGAAGTTTCTGGGGTGTTATGAATCTTTTATCAATGATTATGTGCTCTAGTAGTGTTACACCTCCAGCTTGCCAAGCTGGGAAGTGTAACATTATTTTGGTTGTTCCAGATGGGTGTCATTTTGCACGGTTGAATTGACGAGTTTGATATTTTGAGAAATTCCCACCAGGCTTTTAAAGTAGCGCCTATATTAATACTTTGGAAACAGTCCTGTTTTTTAACTGTTTTGCTAATCAATGGTAGATCTGACAGGTTGATCTTTCCACATAACACTTGTTCCAAGTCTAGCCATGAGTTGGTTTCTGGATTATTTCTTAATCATTTTAAGATGTACTGTGATCTATTTGCAAGAAAGTACTTGTAATAGTTAGGTAATTCTAAGCCTCCACAGCCTTTTGCAATTTTTAAGTTTTAGACATTCTTGCAGGTTTATTGTTCCATAAAAAGCTTGATATAGATGAGTCTAATGTTTTGAACCATTTTAGTGGCGGTTGTGTGGGGATCATCGAGAAGAGATAATTAACTTTGGGTAAGATTTTGATTTTAACTCTGGTTACCTTGCCCATGAGGGCCAGCACGAGCTAAACCGGCTCCCGAAAAACAGTAATATGTATTGAAACTAATTTTATGATGGCTGTGTTTGGTTTAAATTCCTTTAATGCTTTCATGCTGTCTTATTGTTGCTGCTGGAGGCTCAATAAATATAGCAAAAAGAGAAGGGGAGGGTGGGCAAGGGCCTGGTTCCTCTTCCAAGAAAAAACCTGTTGGGAGTCTGTCTATTAGTTCTGACTGATGCAGTGGGGTTGTGATTTAATATTTGTATCCAATTGATGAATGATTCACCAAACCCAAACTTTTGGAGGGCAGCGATGAGGAACTTCCAATTTACTCTGTCAAAAGCTTTTTCAGCATCCAGCGATAGTATGGTCATTTCCTGGTTTTTAATGGTGGGAAAGTCTATTATGTTAACGAGTCAGCGGACATTGTCATCCGAGTGTCTGCCTTTGATGAATCCAGTTTGATTGAAGTGAATAATGTGAGGAGTGATTTTTTCTATTTTCTGTGCTAGTGCTTTGCAGATAATATTTACATCTGCATTGATTAGAGAAATGGGGCGACAGCTTGAAGGACTTGTGGGGTCTATATCTGGTTTTAGAAGAAGGATTATGTTGGCTGAGTTCATGTTAGGAGGCATTGTTTGGCTTTCCTTGATAAATGTGACCGTTTTATAAAACGTTGGTGCCAGTTGTTTCCAGAATTCTTTATAAAACTCAGCAGGAAAGCCGTCAGCTTTGCTGTTAGGCATAAGTAACAGAGCTTCATGAAGTTCAGACAATGACAGCGGTGAGTCTAAATTTGTAATTTGATCTTCATTTAACCTGGGTAGGTTTACATAATCAAGAAATGAGTTGAGGCTTTGCTCTGATGGATTGATCTGTGATGTGTATAAGTTTTGATAAAAGTCCTTAAACGCATTATTAATTTTGACTGGGTCTTGAGTGACATTTCCTGCTTGGTCCATAATAGATGCGATTGTTGATTTTTCTTTATTAATTTTGCCAGATCTATTTGAGTTTTCAAATGTTTCAAGTCGAAATCTTTGTATTTGAAATTGTGTTTGTTTTAATAAAGATGTCATTAAACTGCAGCTTTAATGTTTTCAGATCTCCCAGAATGTGTTCCTGTGCAGAAGCAGTATAAGCAGCCCCCAGAGTTTTGATTTCATTTTCTAATTCTAATAAATCTGCTTTCCCTTTGGTTTGTGGTGCTGCTGCCTTTCACTGCGATGGGCTTTAGGCAAGTGTTGCAGCGTGGTGTCTCTTCCTCCAAGTCTGTGGCAGCAAACCCATACCAGTTCCAAACAACAGATGATTTTATTCCTTTCTTGGGAACAAACTTCCAACTCTCACTGGTAGCCATGTTGTCGCTTGCTGTTTTTGTGTGTGCTATGATGTTGTCATACCTGCCATACTGCTTGCCATACTGCCGTGTAAAACTAAGGCTACGGAAGCTCTGGGAAGCCAAAAATGCGCCAGTACACAAAAACTCGATTTAGTTCATTTTTAAAACGCCCGTGACAAAAAATATGAAATTAATTAATTCAATCGATTTTTTTGCCAAGGCCAACCCTGAACATGTCAACCATTTGTTGCAGGGCAACACAATCACTCTCATGTCACTAATGAACCTGTAAAGCTTGTATTTGGACTGTGGGAAGAAGCCGAAGGTTCCCAAAGAAAACCCACACATGAACGATGAAAGCATGTATACAGAAAGAACATGGTTAGGATTTGAACCAGAACCTTCTCACTGTGAGACTTTATTCTCTCTGTCCCATAAAGGTTTTTACGCAGAGAAAATAAAAATGTAAACACATCATCGTTTTTTTTTTGTCAGTCTGGTTAAAATAATCTTTCTTTCCGATGCTCATATGACCTTGTCTGGGGTTCCATAGTCACTTTTTAATTGACTATGAAAACGATTTATTAGAGCACATATATTAGTAGTGGGAAATTATGATGCTAAATACTTGGTGTGCTCTAAAAGGCTAATTTGTGTTCACAAAATATTAGTAAAATGATAGTTTTTGACAACAAAATGTAATTTGTGGTCGCCGAAATACTAAATTCTGGCCATAAATGCCTTAGTTATTATCTGAGGATTTTTTTTCTTTAAAAATGTCATCTCCAGGACTCCATAAAAAAGGATTTTGAGCAAAATAAAAACCATCTTGCAGTGATGTATTTTGAATATCTAAAACAAAAAATTATCTGAGATTAAAAAAAGAAAATTGTAGAGAAATGACTTGTGGGATCGCAATGACCAGTACAGCAAAAGCAAATGCAGTTACTGTTACAATCATCATCCTGCTGGCACTGACAGTATTTAACAGCATGGCCCCTTTCAGGCAATTAGCCCATGTATTTCAGACTATGAGTCTTTGGTGGAAGGAGGGGATAAATGTGGGTTTATGTGCATCTCAGTCAGATCCTCACAGTGACTCATGGGAACAGGCAGCATGAGGGCGAACATGGATCGACAGTCTCTTATAGAAAGGAGCAGTCAGGGAGATAGGGATAATTGCCAGTGTTCAGAGGAAAATGGACATTAACAAAAGGAAAGCCTCGTCATTAGGCCCACGACTGTGTCACTGTGGGAGCTTTGAATAAAAAGAAACGAGGGATGGAGATGAACAGATTCAAGAAAAAGAATCAAAGTTTCTCAAATTTCATGCTAAAACAGGTCTTTGCAAGAAAATGTTAGAAAAAAGAAAGGAAAAGGAAAGGAAATTAAGAAGATGAAGATCAGAGCAGTTGCTGCTCAGGAGTTGAAAGAATGTAATGTAAAAAGCATTTAACCAAAATCCTCATCTGATTTCAGAGATTCAAAAGAGCATCCATCCCTTGGGATTCAAGGCATGATGATGAGATAGAAGTTAAAGTCAAATCCTGCCAGGACTGGAAGCGTTCGCTCTTCCTGTCTACGATAGTCCTTGAGTAAATCACTGAGATGAGTAGTAGTGCCAAGAGCAGAGATTCAACTTAACCTGTATAATTTCAAACATAGTTTGGAGGCTTTTTCAAACGTATGTAGGAAATAAAACCGTGGACCGCTCAGGAGCCCGTAGGGAAAAAATGTTTATGCCCATTTCTTTTAAAGGCATGCTGTGGGTGACCGGTTGTAGCGAACACTTATTTATTTATTTATTTTATTTTTTTTTACTTGTCTGTGTCCTTAGCTGGGCAAAACCTGGCAGATGAGCTAAAGAAGGCCTCTTGTGTTGGACATATTTTACTTTCGCAATAGGGGTTATTAATCTTCATACAAACCAGAGGTATGTCTGAATAAACCCCTTTTGTAATTGAGGCCAAACTTTATTAATTTCAGCCATGTTTGAAAATCTTGGGTGTTAGACCCGGACGGAAAAAAGAAAGAAGGAAAGAGGGCGTTAGAGAGAGGGGGGGTAGGTGGGTGATAATAGGAGGAGGGGGATAAGACCATGAAGCATTATAAAGCAACAAGTTTACTGGTTGTTTATCATTATGTGGAGTTCAAAAGTAGTACAAAAGAAGTGAGGGCCTGTCCACACACACCTCAAATGTTCTCAACTCACCTGCTGGCTGCAAAAATGTCCACATAATGACAGCCAACACAAAACAAGATAGTGTTCACACGCATACTTATGCCTTAAAACCAACTAGTGTGAAATCTTTCATTCATTCAATCATGCAAACTGTTAGAGCAAAGGTGAGCTAACACCTGTGCTCAGGTGAGTGTTTATGTTCTTCTAAAATGGATGGTGGGCATTGAAAAGAAGGAGGAGGTGCTTAGCCATGCCATCCCGAACCACTTGCCTTGGCAGGCGGCAGCAGGAATCCCCAGCACAGGGAACAGGCAGAGACCGCCTTGCCCGCCCCAGGCTGACCAAGCCAAGACAGCAGGACCTGCAGGCCCCAGAGCCAGAGAGCAGGGGGAGGCACGGAGAGGCGCCGCCCCAGCCCAGCCAGGAGAGCAGCCCCGCTTGGCGCGGGAGGCAGCAGGCCGCACCGCTGAGGGCCCTGAACCCAGGCAGGCACCCCACCACCACCCCGGGGCCCGGGCACCCCGCCCCAACCCCAGGCCTGAGCCAGGATCCCCCAGGGAGACCCGCCCCTTTTCCCAGGCAGCCACCCACCCGGCCGCAGCGGAGCAAGGCAGGGGCCGCGATCCGCCCAGGAGGGAACCCCGAGGGGAAAATGAGGCTACACAAGAAATTGTTGTAAATATATGGCCCAGGCTAGAAGCCACAGTTGGAAATTTAGGCGGGGCCCAGCGGCTCAGGGCAAGGACCGCCCCACCCCCCAGGGACAGACACCCCCGGCTCAGGTGTAATGTGAACCCCCCCACCGTGCGGAGAGCACCGCCGGGCCCAGGCCGGCACCCAGGAGACCACGGCCGCCGTTGCCAAGGGGCCCGTTCCCCCCACCAGGGAAGGGGTAGGGGACAGATGGTCCTAGGTCCCACCTTCCTTGCAAAATGTGTGTGCATGTATGTGTGTTTGAGAGGGTGTGTGTGTGCATGTGTGTGTGTGTTTATGTTGGAATCGCCCATATGGGGAGGGGTGTGTGTACTAAAGGGGAGTGCAGTTAAAATTAGCGGGTAGGGCACTAAGGGACATCATGATTACTTGCTCACAATGTGTCCCTCACCCTCCCCCTGGGGCCCTAAATATCTAAGGTGCGGTTAAAATTGGCGGGTAGGGTGCTAGGAGGACATCTCTTTGCTTGCTGGCAGTGATGTCCAAGCACCCCCCCTACCAAGGGCCCTACATGTCTAGGGTGCAAATAAAACCGAAGGAGGGGGCCCTCCATCTGGCAACCATGGGGGGCCACTGCAAAATGCCCCCAAAAGGCGCGCCATGAGCTAAACCCCCACCCGTCACCCTAATGCTGAGGTTATGAGGGAAGGCGGTCAGTTAGGAGACAGCTGGTAGACTGTCCCCGGTGGTCAAACAGCTGTCCCCAGCCCAGCAAAGGGGCCCAGGCCCTGCTGTGGGGCCCCACCCCGGATCTTGACACCCAGGCCCAGCACCACCCACCCCACAGAGACCGACCCCACTTGAAGCAGATGGCTTTTAGGCGACCGGGGGGCCCCAAGAGGTTGTCAGTCCCGTCCTAGAGCCGAGAAGAACCAATCCCAGCCCCAAGTGTAGATGGGCAGCCCATCCCAGCGCTGCCCCCGAGCAGGGCACCCGCCCAGCCCCGTCAGGCACGGAGGCCCGGCCCCCACCCGACCCACGGCAGGGCAGGAGCAGCGGCTTGACCAGGCCCCCCAAGTCATGGAGTTAGCTATGGGAGACCAGAGAGACCGAATTCTTTCAAAGTTACTTAAACTTTGGGCTGACATTTTTTCCAAGCTGATATGATCAAGCAGCCGATTTCTGTGTTGACTTATATTTATATTTTTCTTGTTATCCAATTTATTAAAATAGTTATTTTAGCAATCCAAAGAGTTATGAAAATGATAGAGCCTAATCCTCCTCCTACATCGATGGCACTCATGTCACCTAGCACACAAAGTGACGGAGAAGCCGTGATTGAAACCTTAAGCCAGACTGATAGATCGGCACATACCTGCTGCCAGAGAGCCTAGACAGGCGTGCAGAACCATAGTGCATGCATGTAATTGTCGGGTAGATTACTGTCACAGTGCTGACAAATGTCTGAGTTGCAGAGACCCATCTTGAACATCCTCTGTCCAGTGTAATAAATTCTGTGAAGAGTTTTGAAATAGATTAGTTTGTCAGTCTAAAGGTGTTTAGACAAAGTTCTGTCCAGAAGCTTTTATCTGTGCTGATGCTCAAATCCGCATCCCATTTTGTTGTCGGAAGTGAAATATTATTATCTGAATTACATAAAAGTTTGTATATTTTGGAGAGAGTTTTATTCATTGAGAAATTAATCAGTGGTAACTACATCTGGTAGCTTAAAATCTTTGTCTCTGTATTTAAACTTTTTAGTAATAAATGATTTAAGTTATTTGTTCCATGTTTGTCTTGAAGTTCCTGGGGAATTATGAATCTTCTATCAATAATTGCTCTAGTTGTTTTATGCTCCCTGCTTGCCAAGCTAGGAAGGGGATCATTATTTTTTTTTAAGGATGTCTGGGTTGTTCCAGATGGGTGTCATTTTGCACGGTTGAATTGATGATTTTGATATTTTGAGAAATTCCCAACAGGCTGTTAAAGTGGCATTTATATTAATACTTTTGAAACTAGGGCTGGGAATCACTGGGTACCTCATGATACGATACGATACTTTGCTCACGATAACGATATTATCACGATATGGCGATAATGCGATAATCGATATATCTCGTCTCTAATAACTCACGATATATCAAACTTTAAGAAAAAAGAACTTGAAAAACTGTTTTTAGGAAAATATTTCCCAATTTATTTATTTTTGTTTTTAAACACAATGACAATGAACAACTTGTGTCCTATTTGGTGTAATGAATAACAGACTTTTGTGTAACATTGCTGAAATCAGTAATACTCTGTCTTTGACAAACAATGACAATTTTCATATGGAAATATCTGTAAAATTCAGTTTAAACAATAGTGAACATGAACAGCAGTGTCATTATTTAGTACAAAATTGCTGTAAAAAGGATAGAAAATGAATAAGTCAAGTAGCTGCAAGGCACATTGGTATTAACTTCTGAAAAACAAAAGCACAGCCATTGCTTAATTTAAAAGAAATAGCTGTGAATCAGATATTAATTCTGTGAACAAATTAAAGTGTCTTTGTTAAAAATAAACGACACCATTTAGTGCAAATGTGGTGTAAACAAAAATAAAATTCTCACAGAAAAATAAAATCAAGTAGCTAGGAACTTTCCTTTAGGTTATTTAAGACATAAACTGCTTTCAAATTAAATGACTAGGGATAAAATACATGAAGAACTTAAAGTGCATCTAAAAGTTAACATCTTTGTGAACAACACGTTTGGGGAAAAGCTGCATGTGATGTATGTTTAACTGTTCATGTTTTTCTGGAGAACCACAGGCTTTTTAGCGTCAACACAGTGCTCGTCTACCGCTGCTTTGAGGAGAAGGGCGGGTCTAAGGGATGGATGCCTCTCTTTCTTCCGTTTCCATCTCTGCCGTAGCTCTGGTCTGGACGTACAGGGATCCTTTTTTCAGTATTTCCCAGAAGGAATGTCAAAGCGTGGCTCTACTGCATTCAATAAAACCCCAAATCCCTCGTTCTCCACCGCGCTGCAGGGACCGTTTTCCGTTTGTTATTGCCGGCGCTCTATCTCGCAGAAGACGGCTGTAGCTTCGTATGGAAAAAGGTATCCGCGCCGGGCTGTGTCGGCTTCAGGCCAGCAGCAGCCACAGCTTACTCACACAACTCCGGGTGATGCAGCTTCAATGCTGCCGGGGCGTCTTTTAACTTTCTGCTCTAGCTTCTCATTGGTATTCCGCTCCGCCATCTTTGTTTGAATGTGTGTTCTTCTTCGTCTGCCCGCAACAGCCAATCTCGCAACGAGCGCTATCGACCCTCCGAAGAATTGTCTTACCAAAGGATGGTTAATATAATGTTTTACAGGGTTTTTAAACTTAAATAAAAGGTCGATACTTGATGAAGACGTATCGATAATCGATCGCGGGACTAAATATCGCGATATATCGGCATATCGATATTTTGGCACACCCCTATTTGAAACAATCCTGTTTTTAACTGTTTGGCTAATAAATGGAAGATCTGACAGGTTGATCTTTCCACATAACGCCTGTTCCAAGTCTAACCATGAGTTGGTTTCTGGATTATTTTTTAACCATTTTAAGATGTATTATAATCTATTTGCAAGAAAGTAATTGTGGAAGTTAGGTAATTCTAATCCACAGTTTTTTTCAGATTTTAAAGTTTTTAGACTGATTCTTGCAGGTTTATTGTTCCATATAAAGCTTGATATGGATGAGTCTAATGTTTTGAACCATTTTAATGGTGGTTGTGTGGGAATCATTGAGAATAGATAATTAACTTTGGGTTAGATTTTCATTTTTACCGTGGCTACCTTGCCCGTAAGGGACAGAGGCAGGTTGGTCCAGCGTGTTAGATCGTCCTGTATGTTTTTCAGTAATGGAGTGTAGTTTAGCTGCACCAGTTCTGATAGTTTGGGGGAAAAATTGATACCTAGATATTTGATATTTCCTGATTTAACTGGTATTGTGAGTCATTGCTCGGCATTACTGTTCAGTGGTAATAAAACAGACTTATTCCAATTAATGGAATAGTCTGATATAGAGGAGAATTCATTAATGATTGTTGCCGTTGCATTTACAGAATGTAAATTACTTAAAAACAGTAATATGTCATCTGCATAGAGACTAATTTTATGATGGCTGTGTTTGGTTTTAATTCCTTTAATGCTCTCATTCTGTCTTATTGCTGCAGCTATAGAGGCTCAATAAACATAGCAAAAAGAGAGGGAGAGAGTGGGCAACCCTGTCTGGTTCCTCTTCCAAGAAAAAAACTGTTGGAAGTCTGTTTATTAGTTTTAACTGATGCATTGGGGTTGTGATATAATATTTTGATCCATTTGATGAATAATTCTCCAAAACCAAACTTATGGAGGGCAGCAATAAGGAACTTCCAGTTTACTCTGGCAAAAGCTTTTTCAGCATCCAGCGATAGTATGGTCATTTCCTGATTTTTAATGGTGGCAAAGTTTATTATATTAACAAGTCTTTGGAGATTGTCATCCGAGTGTCTGACTTCGATTAATCCAGTTTGGTCGAAGTCAATTATGTGAGGAGTGATTTTTTCTATTCTCTGTGCTAGTGCTTTGCAGATCATTTTTACATCTGCATTGATTAGGGAAATGGAGCGATAGCTTGAAGGACTATTGGGATCTTTGTCTGCAAGTACTGTTCAAGTGATAAGTGCATGCAGTTTGACTGTTAAACAAGAGGAAATTAGACAATCAGACTGTAGTTTGTGTGGACATCCTATGGGCACTTATGTTTCACCTGCACACCCCATATGTGCAGCATTTGGGCGCGTGGTGTGAGGGCATCGTATAACAGCATCACCCATACGTGCGTGTAACTTACATTATCCTTACAAATACTTCCCTATTCCCTTACCATGCACAAAACACGTTCCATTTTCATGACGTCCCTTGAAGTGGCCAAACAAGCCTCAAGGAAACAGCAAGACAGACCTGCGCTCCCCTTAAAGACCCACCCTAATAAAGGTGTTTTTGCTGTTTTTAACATGTTCTTATGACATTTTTCTGATGATGGAGGACATTTTTAAAAGAATTTGAGCTTACGTTTATTAGTTGTCATGTAGAAAACACAACGGCAGGCCAAGTCTTCCTGCTTCACTCTGATGCATCCACTTGTAGACCCATGTACAATTTTTTTTTCTCGTCTGAGGTGGAATCTGGATCCAAAACTGCGTGGCTGGATAGCTTTGATATTGATCGTCTTTTTTGTTGCACCTCTAAGTTTAGGTTGTGAGGGGCTATAAGCTAGCGGGAGAGAGTGTAAACAAATGGATGATGGGAAGTAGTGGCAGGCTTACCCGGCAACCTCAGTTCTGACCACAACTTAGGTGAATTTCTAATGAACTCCTACTCTGCAGAAACTTTGTCTTAGAAAAAGACTGCAATAACCACTGGGAAGGCTTTTACAATACCTCAAAAGATGAATTGGTTTTTATGATGAGTCCACTCCTCTCTACAAATCTCTACAGGCCCAGAAAACCCCAAATCCTGCAGCACCCATTAAGGTTAACCCCTGTACGGATGCATGTGACTAAGACTTAATTTAGAAAGCAAAAGAAAAAAAGGAGGAAACAGAACCGTCAATGAAAGACAAACACACTGTGAAGTGTGTACTGGCAACTACAAAAATAATTATTGATAAGGTATCAGAGGCAGCAGAGAAGCATTGTGTCTGTTTAGGGGCAGGCTCAGAGCAGAAGAGACAGAGGCAACACCAGACTGAAGCTTGCGGGTACAGGATGTGAAAAGATGTCCCAGAGATGATCCAGCACATCACAGAGGAGTGAATGGGATGATGTTTTGGCAGGGTGTTTATGGAATGCTGATGAAGGGAAGGAAGCATGTGGGCTGTGGGAGTGCAGTTTCAAGACTGGTGGGATATGATGATAATGCCAAAATATCTGTTAAGCTTCAAGATAGAGAGCAGAAAAACCTGGATGGTTAGTAGACATTGTAGCAAAATAAAAGCTGATAAAACTCAAATGTTGCAATAAATAAAAGGAAGAAAGGTTGGAAATATTGTGGTGCTGCCAAAAGATATGGGGGCAAAGTTTAGCATCACTTGAAGCCGCGACCCCAGAATGGGGAAAGTGCCTCTTACTGACTCCGGAAACACAGTTAGATCTACTAACACAGCAGAGTTACACCTGAGTTACACTGGTCCATCTGCGATTTGTCTCACTTGCGTTGCATTGGGAATCCGTCAGTTTACACTGTCTACAGTGCATCTCCGGTCTGCCTCCCTCCCCCTGGCTTCTGGAGGAATGGTTAGTCACCTAATTTTGACTAGTTTGTCCCGTTCTGAGCCTTGTAAAATGCGTGTTTTGCATCATAAATTATGTTAGGTTTCTGTACTTCCAAAATGAAACTTTAGTCTTCCATGCTGTCAATGTGCATTATCGTGTCATCTTAAATATAAAATAATATTTTATTAAGTTTTTTTTTAAAGTAAAACAGAAGTTTTTATTTTGAAATCTGGACCTGTTTCCGTTTCCCCGTTCCCGCAAAATTGACTGACTGGAGACAGAACTCCTGCATAAAGCTTGCGTTGTGGTGCGGAGGGAAATATGTCAGACGCAGATATGATGGAGGTGATGTAAACATTCCAATTGATTAATGAACGTTCTATAATTTTGTGTCAACACAACAGAGATGCACCACAGATGGACCACAGATGGACCAGGGAAAATCAGGAGTTACTGGACAGACTGAGTTACAAAATGATCCACCCTTCCATCCCCCTGATTTTATTTTAATGTCAGTATTTTATCAGAGCTTCTGAAAAATGTTGTTGTCACCCATTTTGACAGCCAACGCAGCACAACCTTTAACCAAAAGCTTACTATGATACATTGCTAACCTCAACAGGAGAGAGGTATTGTATCACAGTAACAGTTCACGCTGCACCCTGACTACCTGATGGATGGCGGAGGGGATGGAGCTGACTGAAACAGATGACGTGTGGAATGACTGGAGTAGAAGAAGCCACAGGGAAGCCTGATCCCTAAGGAAGCATGGCTATCCAGGGGGGTTTATTAAGACAAAATGCTTCAGAAAACATCAAAGTCACATGACAGTGTAGCTCAGCTCCTGTCATGTCCAGTGAATGAGTAAAAAACCAGGGACGCGACAATTCTTCGTTTAAAACCAAACCATTTGTTCCACCATCAAACCGAATAGTGTGAAAGTGCATCGATGCGTCCCTACTTCATTCCAGTATGTTTATGATGAAACACACGTGGTGCCAAATTTAAGGACTTATTATCAACATTTGAACAGAATTATGAGGAAAGTGAATCGATGCATCGCAAGTAAAAACCCTTTCTGGTGCCAACCAGGTTAACTATGGACCAAAGCTGTCTGTACTTTTGCTCCAAATCTCTATTTTTTATTCTCCCAGAGCACATAAAAGTCATTAAAAGTTTTTTTATGACTTTTTTTAAAGCTTACAGTGGCTATAAATTTGATAACTTTCACTAAAAGGACCACCAGTGTGTGAGAACATGTGAGTTAAAAGTCAAAGTTTCTTCCTCTGCTCCAAAATCTTGTTTGAATATTTAACATTTTTTCTAAGGCTCATGTTGAAAAAGATGAAAATCAAAGTATCGTGAAGAAGCTTTGGCACAATTTTAATAAGGAAGATCTACCTCACTTACAGGTGCGCTTGCTTGTTATGTTACTCTACACACCATCATCAATTAGACCTTCACTTTAAACCAACAGTTCAATAGCCCACCTTCTTCTCAGCTAATCACAACAAACATCTTGCCTTTAAATTCATGAATGGTTGTCTCTTCTCTTTTACTTGGTTTTTCATCCCTCCTCCACCTCACTCTCCACCTGATGGAGAATGATCTGTCCTCTAACCACTATCATCATTTTGACTCTGGGGTTCTACTGTATGGTTCAAGGTAATACCAACCACGCAAGATGTCATTGACCCAGAGATTAACCACCAAAGACTGATAGACTTAGTTCATATACTTTTTTCTTTTAAAAACAAATATTTACTCACATCCTGAAATCTCCCCTTATTGAAATAACAGCCCCATATTTCACACGTCTACACCTTTCTATAAGGTCATCCATGATGTTTCATTTATGCTGTGCCTACTTTTAGTAATGGCAGTAATGGCATCTCACCTTGACAACCCTCGTCCCTGCACTCCCACAGGAGCCACAAGGCACAATCCAAGATTGCTGTGACTGCTAAAATATTCCATCACTACTCCCCAGTGGTTGCTTGTGGGTTACCTCAACAGATTGCACAAAAAAACGGAAGAAGTTAGAAGTCAAAACTCACATTATAATTTGACTGTCCTTCTGCAGGCACCACAGTTTCATTGGTTAGCAGGAAAACAACTTAAAGAATCAAACAATGCTCTTTCTGCCAACAGGAAACCATACTATAACTGTGAGAAATTGGGGGTTATCTATACTTTAGACCCTGAAGTAATGGGTTAAACCTAAAAAAAATTAATAAATATTCTGAACCAAATTAATAATATTAACTAACTGCATGGAGTCAGTAAACAAAAATAAAGGGGAAAATGTTCAAATCCATGTTTTACTCACAGATCCTTTGATAGTAACACATGATACATCTGTTATATTCAGGAAATCCTGTTCCTGTATGATTGTGATAACTGAAAATTCACACAATTTGTTGAGCTTTAACATTAACATTACAGATAAAGTAATAAAAGAAGAGCTAACACTCCAATAATTTGTCAAAAAAGTTATCCAAAATTAACAAGTACAAACACACATGCAAGGGCTTATATTTTATGGACTTCTACTATTTTTAATTAGGGTGGGGCATCGGTAAGAGTCTGGCGATACGATATGTATACCAATACACATCCCACGATATGATACAAATCATGATACTGTCCCTCAACTTTTTTTTTGAGACTATGACTTAGAAAAAACTCTAAATGAATATTAATGTCTATCATTGTATAAAATGGTAAAATTAATTTTATTTAATAATCACAATATATTGTATGTATTGTATTTAATGTAATCACAATGCAACTGTACCTCATACAGGGGCGACAGTGGCTCAGGTGGTTGAGCGGGACGTCCAATGATCGAAGGGTTGGCGGTTCGATCCCTGCTCCCACCAGCCAAAATGTCGTTGTGTCCTTGGGCAAGACACTTCACCCTCCTTGCCTCCAGTGTGGCTCCACTGGTGTGTGAATGTGTATGAACGATCCCGGTGATGGTCAGAGGGGCCGTAGGCGCGAAATGGCAGCCACGCCTCTGTCAGTCTGCCCCAGGGCAGCTGTGGCTACAACCGTAGCTTACCATCACCAAGTATGAATGAGGAGTGAATGAATAATGGACATAATGTAAGCGCTTTGGGTGTCTTGAAAAGCGCACATAAATCCAATCCATTATTATTATTATTATATACAAGTTCCTTTTACCCAAGCAAATTCATAGTGCTTTTATTTTGGTCATTTAAAATATATTTGCTCTTAAAGGTAACAGCCAACATTGTCTGATTTCCATGACAAAAAGTTTTTTATGTATGAAAAAAATGAATGTGTCTTAAATAATAAGGTTCTAAAAGTACGATTGAGAAATGGGCTAATGCACCTAATGTGTAGCGGTGTCGGGCTGTGTATTTTTTTTCAAATGTTACTAACAAGGTTGGAATTTTGTGTAAACAAGATTTAAAATAATTAAGAAAAAACATAGAATGAATGTACCTTTACGAATAAGGTTGTAAAAGTATGATTGAGAAAATAAAGTACTGTTTATTTGCAACATTGCTAAATGTAGCTTCTCTTGTACCTGTACTCTTGTACTAGTTCAGGAGCCTGAACGCTGTTTGAACAGGTTCCCTAAAAAATGAAGGGGGAAAAAAAACACAAATTCTTTCTAGAAACACTAAAGTGTGATGAGGCAACATGACAGGGTGAAGGAGAGCGCTTTAAAGTGGCTAAGATGCTTTATTTCCATGACAGTCTGTAATGCAGAGCTGCAGCTTCACTCAGGTCTAAAGTCAAACATGACATTTTCTATTTTTATTTCTTTATACATGTAAATATAGTTGTAGGTTATCGGACCTTTGCCTCTGAAAGGCAACTACACACTGTTGAGCAGTAGAGGATAGAACAATTATTCTAATAAGAAACTTCTCTGACAGTAGTAAAAAACATTTTATCAACATTTTGCTCAGTTAGCTAGCACTTAAAAATCTAAACATAAATGACAAAGGTTAATCAAAGGGCTTGTTTCATGCAAAATCTCATTTTTTGAGCTTTTAAGTAAATTATAATGTTCATTCCTCACTATAAACAACCCCGAAGCTGTATTTTTGATTCATTTACAGTATTCCTTTAACCCTTGTGCTATCCTAGGCACTTTGACATTGGGATTTGAGTCATCTAGACCAGTGTTTTTCAACCTTTTTTGAGCCACGGCACACTTAAACCTTGACAAAAATCCCGCGGCACACCAGCATCCAAAAAAATAGATAAATAAAAAAAAAGAAAAAGCTCATAGTCTGTATTGATCTACAGTCCCTCCATGATCTCACATGCATTTTTGTGATAATTGTTGCAGAAAAAGCTGGAAGCTGCAGCTGTTTTTTTCTAAAAGATGTATTAAAAATTAAGTTAAAAGATTCAAAAACTGTTTGATGGGTGTTCGTTGTTTTAAGACGTTAAGAGGAGAGACTCATTGTGCGCTAAGACAGTCACTTTAATGCATCATGGGAGATGTAGTGCGGATAATCCGCCGACCGCAGAAAGACCAGCGTCTCTGAGCTTCATGGTTTTGTTCACTTGTTCCACGGTCTGATACCTGATTCTGTGGAAAGCTACATCGCTAAAGACGAGCTTTAGCTGGTATTTTTGTTAGAACAGAGAGACTTTTTTGCGCTACATCGAAACAAGGAAGTGAATACTTTAACCACTTCTGATTGGTTAGACTGATGGCATGTGATTAAGCCTTCAAGATTGATTGTTGGAGACAGTTAAAGGGGCGGGACTTTTCCTTACACAGTTATAGCTGCAGCTAAATCGCGGTATCCCGTTATTCTTATCAAAATGTCTTTAATAGAATCATATAAACACAAAGAAAAAATAATTTTATGATATTTCATATTCTTAACTTCTCAGTGTTTTATCAGGGCCTGTTTGGATGAACAAAGAGCTGATTTCCTGGAGATGGTAATTGCTTTTAGATCAGTTAATGAAGGCAATTTCTCATGGCACACTTGACCATCTCCCACGGCACACTAGTGTGCCGCGGCACACTGGTTGAAAAACACTGATCTAGACTAGAGGTAAGATCTTGACCCCGAGCCCGAGTCAGAACCCGACCCAGCCCGAAATTCGGGTCGGGTCGGGGACTAAAATGACAATCATCACGCTCGGGTCGGGCCGGGCTTCTCTCTCGCTGATTTTTTTAAATAAATATAAGTTTTGTTAGCAACTTAGGTTGTTCCCCCCTTGTTGCTGCGCTTCTTTGGTGTGACTGCGGTCGTCAGGTAGGTGACGCAGCGACGGAAGGAGGCGTTTCCTTGGGGCGCTCAAGGATGAGGCAGGCGCACGAGAGGAGAAATGCGAGGGAAAAAGGAGGGGCTGTTCTGCTGCATGTGTCAGTTTGAATGAGAAGGTGTTTGGAGACGTTGTGCTGTAACAGTTGATCCAACCAAAGAAATTTAACAGCTACAGGCCTGTTCCGAAGCAACGGTCTCCCACTGAATTTGTTACCGTTTAAGTCCCGAACGGACTGGAGATCATAACAGTGGTTTCTGACTACAGTCCGAAGCCTGACGCTGAAGATAACAGTTTATAAAAATGTAGACTAAAACGATGTGTGGATACTAAAGATATACTTGTTATAAATAAATAATTTGGTTAAAACAGAGAAGGCGCTGTAAGGTAATTGCTATATAACTACTACTAAACAGGAAGCGCAGACACAGAGCCAGGGCATGTATGCGCATAAAGCTTAGTGGGCTGCAGTATTTTTCCGCGTAATTAAGCGAGTGCACATCAAGATCTCTCTCTCACTCTCTTTGTCTGGCCTCTTATTCTGTGTTCCAGCGTTATTTCGTTGTGCAAATGCATTTATCATGATCATAAAAATATTTAGATTATTTTAACCTTAAAAAATCTTGCGTTTTTTTTCTGCCAAAAATACTACGGGATAAATTGAAATTTTGGGTTTGCTTCGAGCTCGTGGCTGCAAATCAATTTAATTGGTCGGGCTCGGGCTGGGTTGGGCTTTAATGCCCGCGGGCCTGGGTCGGGTCGCGATGGATTTTTTAGGCCCGATCTTTCCTCACTGAACCTTTATTTCTTCAATGATTTGTGATCTACACTGGTGTCCATGGATTACATGAAATCTTCTCCACCTTTATCCACCTTTTTCATGGTAGGGAGAACACATCAATGGTCATCTTGACCCCATAGGATAGCACAAGGGTTAAAAACCTCTGCTCTGAGCACCAGCCCCTCCCAATCTATGAGTGGGTCCTCACATTGTGACATCACAAAGTGAAGAACAAACAATACCTAGAAGAGTGTGCGCTGCCATCACCCCCCCCACACACACACACACAAACACACACACACATACGCATTGATGCGATGATCAGCAAACGCTTTTGTCTTATGAACAATACGCACATCCACCTCAATAACAGTTCGGGATGTTGTTTGTTTTCGTGAGTGAAATGCAAACACGCTGCCGAGGCCAACCCTAGGTTAACGTTAATTTAACCAAATCTACAAACCTATTATTTATTCAAATTATTAGCATTTTTATTTATAGTGGTGGGATAAAGAAGCCACACATGGCTCCAGAGACTCAGGTTGCAGACCCCTGCCTGATATACAGGTATGTTTTCAAAGTTTAGACACATCTGTTGCACATGTGTATTGCACAGTAGTTGCAGCAGGTAGTCAAAAGTAAATGTAAATGTTTTTCAGGGGGCGCAGGTGAGATGGAAAAACATAATTGTTTTTATTTTGGGTTCAACAGTGTGATGGCAGCAAGGCAAAGTGGTTTTTGAATCGAACTGTTTCGTATCAGAGTCTGAGGAACATTTTCCAAGGTGGGACTGAGGGGTCCTAGGGCTGACCTCTGGGTCCAGGTCAGTGATGTATTGCAAAGCAAAAGACAGTTATTTGGTAGCAAAAGCTAAAAAAAAAAAATCATTAGTATTTTAGAGTGAACAGTTTATTTAATTTGTTTTATATTTACATCATAACAGCAGTATGTCAAAACATTGCTGTATTTTTCTTTAAATAACTTCTTTTTTATGTATTTTACTTTTCAAGTTGGAAAAAATGTATAAAGTAAAATGTTTTGTTAAAAAACAGAATGTTGTTGCATAATAAGGAACTGAAACACTTTATGTTCCTAATTTGTTATTTATTTAATTATTTTTCGTCCTCAAAATGTATCAATAAGTACCAGATCGATAAGCAGCATCAGTAAGGGTAGTAGTACCGTTAAAACCTTAACAATACCATCCCTACTCATGGGAGTTTATTGTCAGTTAAACACAATGTGCAAAAAAGATGGACTTTGCCCGCATAATGTACAGCAAAGGTTCCTGTAGACCTCAGTTAGTGCTGTAGGTCTATACTTTTCAAACACGTTGTGACCGAGCAGCAGTGTTGTTTACCTGCATGCACTGAGATGGAAACTACAGTGACCCGAGAAAGATACTTGTCAGTGGATTTGGTTTCAGGTGAACGGAGAGCTGCAAAAAGACACCTTCCAGACAAAGCACCAGATTCAGGAAGACAGTGTGTGTTATGTCCGTACAAACTGTCTTTTTTCTGATTTAGTGAAGGATCTAAAGGAGACACAGAGCTCCAGGATGGCTCCAAGAAAGAGCAATCAGTGTTCTGAAAGCTTCTACAGTCAAATATAAGTGAGATTTAGTTACGTGGTTTCTTTTATACTCTGTGAGGGCTTAAGTTACTATCACAAGGTCTTATTTGTTTTTGAGTAAAGTCTTCTTCTGTGATGCAAAATCTTTATTTTTTAACGTTTAACCGCAGAAAGTGTGCAATGTTGTGTTTTGACAGCTTTACTATTTGAAAAACGCTGGTAAATTCATGAAAACTGCACATAGTTTTCCTGTCTAAAGAACACCATTGTCTTATTCCTAATAATTTTATCAATAAAAGAACAGAACATAAAACACACCATATACTTATTAACTAGAAAATAGAAGTGATAGTTACATCTTTCACAGGGTAAAAGAAAAGTTATCAGTATTACTCTGCAAATATTGATACACGGAAAATTAGCAAAAAAGAAAAAGTTTTATTGCTGGAAAAACAAACAAGAAAGAAAGTTATGAATGTTCATTTTAATAAAAATACCAAAAAAACATGATCTTTATTTTTATTTGTGAGTTTTGGATTATAAATCAGCTTAAGTCAGCTTTGTCCTAAAGGGTAGACCTCCAAAATCAAGTTTATTTGGCTTTTAATTGTATTATGATGTTTATTCCTCCCTATAAACAACCCAAAGTAGTATTTTGATCCATTCACGCATTTCTGCGCATTCCTATAAAAACCTGCTCTCTGAGCACCAGCCCCTCCTAATTAATGAAAACAACCTGTCTTCACATTGGGATGTCACCAACTGAAAATCATCAGGCCATCAGGCGCCGGACACCAAGACACGGGGCTAGCTAGGACCCAGAGGGCACAGGACCCTCCCACCTACCAGCCGGTGTTACGGTTTCTGTTTCTTTACCTTTGTGTTTGTTTTCCTTTTGTTCTGGCATGATTTCAGTTCACTTCCTGTTTTATTTTGAAAGGGTACTGTGTTAGACGTTGGTTGTGAGTTTTACCTTGGTTCTCCTCTGTCCTGATTGTTTCCACCAGTGTCTCGTTGTCTTGCTTGTATTAAAGTGCTTCCCTTCCTCCTGTGCTGGTCCATATTGTGTTGTTCCCTGGTTTAGAGGTCTGTATATTTTGAGTCTCTAGCCTGCCATATGCAGTGGTTTTGTTTTTTTGTAGTTTTGTTTATTAAAGCCCCGTTTCCCCTGCAACCTCCTGCCTCCTCTGGGTACGTCCCCTACCATTCCCCGTAACAGCCGGAGCCTCTTCATCACAGGTGCCCGACCCAAGCAGCCCAAAGATCACAACACAACCACAGCTCAATCCCTACCTCCCCACACTGCACTACCCTCTACAGCCCCCTCAACAAACACCTTCCTCAACCCCTCCTCCCGTAACCGTCCCCGATGCAAAAGGGAGGAACATATCCACTCTTCTGGTTGCCCTCCGCCCCCCCTCACCATGCACCAACCCCCGCCGGCCGACCCCCTAGCACCCACCCGACCAACAGGATCCCCACAAGCCAGGCCGCCCTGAGAGCACACAGGTGGGTGAAGACCAGCCACCCCCCAATCCCGCCTATGTATTGTGGTGTGGGTGTGAAATGTGTGTGCTGCAGGTAAAATGGGAGGTCTCCAGTGGGGTGGCTGGCCCCACTGCTTCCAAGCACCAGAGCCCCCCCACCCTGGGGTCCCTCTGTGTGTAGTGTGTATGTGTTGTGTGTGTGTGGTGCCAACATGCAGTCTGTGGTGTCTAAAGTGAAAGTTAAAATTGGGGGGGCGGACAGGTGAGAGATGAGCCCAGATGTTTCACCGTGCCTCCCTCCCCCCGACCACCCCTACAAGGCTCTAGATGGATCAAGGTGTCTAATAGGACAGTAAAAGTGGACGTGACCCCAAAGAGAGTCGCCCACGGTCAGTCCTGTCAGCATATCCCACCCATCCAATTCCTGGAGCCCTATGTGCATGAGTGCAAAATTTGTTAGAGTGAGAGCAGGAATGAGCTGGTGCACAAATGATTTTTCAACATCAAGCATCCCACATTTCAAATTTCACCTTTTGAAAAGTTTTTTTCCTTGATATTCAGTCAGGTCTTCTGATTAAAAACACAACAACAACCAAAACCTTCATTCCTGCAGGCATCGGCATGGAGACTGTTGCCATGCCACCAGTCATTTTCCTACTAGGCCTAATGGTGCTCCTGTATATATTACTGCAGGTCCATTTCATTTGTGCCATGCAGTATTAACTTGTGTAGGGCTAACTGATGTGTTTTATGGCTCATTTTCTTTCATGTTATAGTTTATTTAAATGATTTAGCTAAAGAATAATAATTTTTTTATGTTAAATGTCTAATTTTTTTTTTTACCTTAAATTGATTTCAACTGTATTTTTTGTTTTAAGTTGAACTTATCATCTATTTGAAAACCAAAATGAACCATTTAGAGATTTCCTTATCCATAATATAAACTAACAGGCATTGCAGCACATGTTTACGTTTTTGTGAATTAGGAAAATCAAATCATACGGACTTTGAAGAATTTATCTCCAACCGCATTTGTCTTTGTTTTGATATTGCATGTTAATTTCAGGAAGGCTCAGAGTATCTGTGATGTAATAATTATTCAGTTTGTGATAGTCCAAGCAGATCATAAGGGCGGCGGAGAATTGGTTGACCAATGAGTGCCTTACTTGTGTCTGTTTTGGCCCAAAAGGTAATGGCATCAGTGTGTTTGCAGCTGTGAAGGGCAACATGACTTTTATACATTTATAGAGGACACCTCTCTTAGGCAGCAGGGGGCGCTTTGCCTTTTATAAATGTTTTTGCTGGAGAGCAGGCCTCACAGGCCTGTGAGGGTTTGAATACTCACGTCATTTCACTGAGAAACGATTTCTAAACAAAGATCTATATAAATAGAGTTCCAATGATAACAACTCTGGAGTCTACAGAGCAATCAAACATAATGAGTTTGTTTGTCTCTACCAGCAGTGATCCATAAGTAGAGCAAGTTCCATTAGGATACATTTTATTGGTTTCCTTAAATAGGTTTTATAAAGAATTTCTGTGATGTAAATAAACAACACTCATTTTTTAGATTATTAGTTGCAACTAAGGATCAGCCGCCTGTGCTTTTATAACACTAATATTAAATACAATGGGACTACTGTTATTGTGGAAATAGACAAAAACTCATTAGTATGCTTCTCTTATGTCTATTTTATAAAAGCAATGTGTTGTTTGTGTTTTAGAAGCAGCAGGTACTTCTCCTAGTTTGTCGGTGTAATCAGGGATAAACTGACACTTCTGGACCACGGCGTGCAGGAAAATTATAACCACAACAGACTTTAGCTGAAGACCAGCTTTAGCTGAAGAACCATTAATAATAATAATTTCTTGCTGTGTGTGTCTGGATTGGGAGCTTTCAGAAGGACGGCCCTGACTGGTAAAAAAAGTTTTAAATCAAAGAGCTGCTGCTTTTAGTCCATGCAAAACCAGAATCCAAATGACTTTTGGACTAAGACTACAGTCATGTATCCCAAAATGCCACCGCCCACCAACTAAAATGCACATTTTTGTGCAAATTTGGCAGATGGCTGCGCGGCACCAATTGTAATCGGGAGGCTGCAGTAAGATTTTTATATGCCCCGCACCAGCCGGGAAGGTTTTAAGAAAAAGTTTTACAAAGATTGTTTTGACAATGGTTAGTGGCTGCCCAGGCACATTTGGAGGTCGCCTGGTGGCAGTCCAGTGACAGGCAGTTGGCAGGTGGCAATCAATTGATAGGATGGTCTCCAAGTTCCCCAAAATTGTCTCATGATCAGCCGATTTCAGAGTGCCACCCTCCAGCCACCCCCTGCCCCTGTGCTGCCATCCCACTGCAACCTTCCAATTGTTAGAAATCATTGGATAGCAGCGCTGGCACTCGCCAGGGCCCGGCAATGACGAAACATCAATCTGACAATCCCAGGCAACGCGGATCCAAAAGGGGAGACGGCATTGATGCAGCACAAAACTCAGCAACTCCGAGATCTGCATATTGACAAACTCAGGTTGGTGCTGAGAAGAATACGAAGAAGACAGAACATTGCACTTTCTGCAATAACCATAGAAGAGCAACGTGCACAAGAAGGGCGAAAAAGAAGAATCTGAGTTGTGAAATGACCAGTGGTGCAGAATGGCCCCCGGCTAGCAGGCGGCCAGAGACATTTGAGATGAACGGCTGTCATCCGGAGACATTTACGTATCGTGCATTTCTAGCAACAGACCTTGTTTTCCGCATTTGTTTACTATGTTGATTGAGTTTTGCTAAGATATAGAAGTACAAAAAAACTTGAATTTATGCAGATTTTACTTTGGACATTTTCTATAACAGCTTTTAGGAGAAGTATAAATAACATGAAACCTGGGCTTGTTCAAGGCAAAAATTACCCATGGTGTACAAACACTGGATTAGGAAGAGTTTGATTTGATTTTGTTTTCGGGATTTTTCTCCTTTTGGATAAGGCAGATCAAGCCAAATGTGACAGAAACAAATGAGGAAACAGACGGCGTGTATGTGTGCACATCGGAGATAAATGGCAGTAACTTTTTGGAAAAAGTCACAGACTCTGGATCCAAATTAAGTGAGTTTGGTCTTTTGCTGAAATGACTGTCATCATGTAAGACAGACAGAGATGAGACTGAGTCTGGCTGGTTTTTAGACTTATCAACTTTAAAATTTCCTGCCAGAGACACATTCAAAAGTAATTTGCTATTTTTGTCAGAACAATCAATTCAGAAACAGTCATTCAAGCATATTTAGAGAGATGAGAAAAAAACACTGTTGTAAAATTGTTCTTGTGATACCTACAGTTGGTTTTTCCTACTTCATTTGAAATAAATGTCTTCTTTTCAACCAAATGAAGACCCCACAGTTCTCCATTTCATATGCGGCAGATGTGCAGATATTGCAAAGTCTTTTGTAGCCACTGTTGTCACAGATTGTAATACTTTATACCAAATGGTGTCTAATGACGCTTCGTGGCGCAATTTGCAGTGAATCGGATACTCACGTTTTGCTGCATGGTGAGAAACTAAAATAGTGTGAAGCTTAAACGGAATTTCCTATTTTTTATTTCTCTTTAATATTTCCATCTAATTACTGAATTTCAATTGAACGCGGAACTTGATCTATTAAGAGTTAGCTTTACACTTAAGAGTCAAACAGAAAAATAAGCAATTTTTCATTGTACAAGGACAGATTAGACAAACCACTGACAATCTCAAAATAAACTTAATGCAACAAGTTGGTGACAGTAGGCATGAACATGGAACGTTATGACTGTTCCCTTTGATCAACAGTAATGTGAGATAATATCATCATCTATATTTGCGTCATCTAAACCCTCTCAGCAGTAGTTGTGTATCTCTTTTGTGATAGTTAAAGGCCGCCTTTACACTGCATTGTTCGTGACTCAATTCCAATTTTTTTCCTCTCAGGTGGGACAGTTCGGATATGATCGGTGAACGTGTAAGCAGGACAAAAGCGCATGGATTCCGTGTTTCTCAGATCGGATACAGGCCTCTCTCATATGTGGAAATAAATCGGAAACGAATCGGATACGTGCATTTCCGTGTGCCATGTAAGCAGACAGATCGGATATTCCTAAGTAAATGCGAGTCGTACCTCAGTGACGTCAATTCAGGACACCACCAACTGAGATCACATGACTTATTAAGGTGCTTTTTGTGCGCTGATTTTGCTGTCAGCGTGTTACCTTTCAGCCTCAGGCTTCAGACCGTAGTTGGAAACCGCTGTTATGTCCGGTCCGGACGCAAACGATAACTAATGAAGCGGGACACCATTGCTATGGAACAGGCTAGAAGCCGTTTATTTCTTTGGGGGGCGTGTATGATGGGGACCATGTGTGTGTGTGTGAGCGCGCGCACGCGTGCTTGCGTGTGTGTGTAAGGGGAGAGGGGGATGTGAGCGCGGAGCGGGGGACTGTCGGAGAACCCTAAATTAAAAATAAGGTGTCTCCCCCAAAAGTTTTGGAGTCTTTCTTAGCCCACTCTGAAGGCTGAGGGTTCAGAACAGAAAGTGAACCCCGAGGAAATCTCCCGTGTGTTTCTGACTACGGTCAGAAAAGAGAAGTCATCGCGCAGGAAAGGTTCAACACTTGGATCAAACTGTTCGGACAGCACAACGTCTGCAAACACTTCCTCATTCAAAACTCAGAGAGAGCACATAAGACGGCCGACCACCCCTCCTTTTAACATCCCCGTGCATCCCGTCAGTTGCGCCCAAGGCAACGCCTCCTTCCGTCACCGCCTTGCCTCCATGACAACCGCAGTCACAAAAGTACGAAAGAGGTCCGCGGAATGCGGAAATACTGCCACGTAGTCCTCAGAACGTCTACGTTTGATAGTTTCAGCATTGTATAGTGTAAATGCAAAAATCAGATACGGGTCACTTTTTTTTTTTAACTTGTCCTGTCCAACAGGTGGGCAGACAGATGAGAGCTGAGGGCCTCTTGTGTTGGACAGATTTTACTTTAACAAGAGGGGTTATTTATCTTCAGACAAAACAAAGGTATGTCTGAGTAAACCCCTTTTGTAATTGAGGCGAAACTTTATTAATTTCAATCATGTCTGAAAATCTTTGGTGTTGGACCGGACGGAAAAAGAAAGAGGGGAAGAACAGAGAGGGATGATAGAGAGAGGGGGGGTAGGGGGTGATAATAGGAGGGGAAGGGGGATAAGACCATGAAGCAGCATAGAGCAGCAAGTTTACTGGTTGTTAATCATTATGGTAAGGTTCAAATGTAGTACAAAAAGGGCGTAGCCTGTACACACACACACTCAAATGTTATAAACACACCTGCTAGCTGCAAAAATGTCCACCTGTCGACATGTACACAAAACAGATAGTGTTCACACGCATACTTATGCCTTAAAACCAATCATTCAGTCATGCAAACTGTTAGTGCAAAGGTGAGCTAACACCTGTGCTCAGGTGAGTGTTTATGTTCTTCTAAAATGGATGGTGGAACGTGAAAAGAAGGAGGGAGAGTGCCCAGCCATACCCACCCCAGGACCCCCACCGCAGCAGCAGCGGCAGCCGGAATCCCCCCAACGCCACACGGGAACCGGCAGGGAACAACCGCCGCCCGGGCGACCAAGCCCGCCACCCAGGCCAGGGCCAGCAGGACCGCCGCAAGGACCCCAGAGCCAGAGAGCAGGGAGGCACGGAGGGAGAGAGAGCGCCGCCCCAGCCCAACCAGGAGAGCAGCCCCCCCGCCGCGCCGGGAGAACCCAAGGCAGGGCCCCACCGGAGAAGGACGCCCACAGCCCCAGACGAGCACCCCACCACCACCCAGGAGTTCCGGGCATCCCCCCGCCCCAACCCCAGGTACGAGCCAGGACCCCCCAAGGGAGACCCGCTCCGCACTCCAGGCAGCCATCCGCCCGGCCCACGGTTGGTCCAGGGAGGAGCGAGGCAGGGGCCCGCCGCCCCCGCCCAAGAGGGGGGAACCCCGGGGAAAAAAGAGGGCCCACAAGGGGTGTTGTAAATATGGCCCGACCAGGCTCGGCCACAGTTGGAAATTTGGCGGGGCCCAGAAGTCAGGAGCAAGGACCAGAACCCACCCCCCAGGGACACGAACACTCCCGGCTCAGATGTAATGTGAACCCCCCCACCGCGCGGAGAGAGCACTGCCGGGCCCAGGAAGCCGGCACCCCGGGGACACGGCCGCCGCGTCAGCACCAGTCATCTTTGCAGAATGATTAAAGGTTTTTGTCTGAAAATAAAAACAAACTGACTATTAAAAAGATGTTGTGTATCAAGAATAGGGAAAATGAAGGCTTGCACAAGTCAGTAAACCATTTTGAGAGAGGGGCAGCATTTTGATTGGCTCTTGACAGGAGAAATATGCTGACTGGCAGATCAGTTTAAAAGTTTTCCTGGCAAAAGTCTGGGGTTGTAAATTGAGTTTGTATTTGAGCAGACAAACCCTTTTTGATGTTTTGAGAACTTGAATATATATATATGTTCATATATATGTATATAAATAAATAAGTGGTTTTTTTTCCAAATAATTAAAATGTTCTTTACAGCTGTAAAAGTATCATATTTTAACATCTAACCACAAACTGATCTGTTTTTACACTTGAGCCAATTGGTCAATTCATTCGGCATCTGCAATTTCGTTTTACAGATGTACAAAACTGGTCTTTAGATGCAAAATTTAGTACCATTTTTGACATTATAATAGAACAGCAACATAATTGAAAGGACTATAGCCCTATAAAACTAATTTAATTTAATTGTATTGTGCTGCTCTGAATGAGGGATGCTGCTCTGCACGTTGAATGGCTTCAATGTGTCACACTGCTATAGCATGTGACAAAATAACTGTCCAGCTTCTATCAAGCCTTTGATTGTCTCAGCTGCTCTGAGCTGCTCTCAGTCAAGGCCAGCTGACGATAAACTGAAAACAATATCTCTATGAAACATTAGACTCCTGTGCAATATAGACGGTAGCCACTGCAGATCTGTCCTGTGATGCACCCTGATGACAGCAGAAATGTGTCACTGCTTGTATGACCTTCTCCTGGTTTTTTTGTCATGGCTGAATATAATGAGAGCTTCTCCCGCTGCTTCATTTTATTTGAGTGTTGGAAAAAAAATTCTCAAATTTCTCCACTTATGTGATGGTAAAGTTTTTTCAAATGAAAACAACTGTTCTTTTTAGATTGATAATTTAAAAATGATTTAGTTTTACATTTATATTTATGGAGCCTATCCTATGACAAATATACACAGATTTTAGTCATAAATAGTTTAATCGTACAAACATACTACAAATTTGTTGGCACAAAATACCAATAATGGTGTCAATATGGTCCCTGAACAACTAGGTTAAAAAAAAAATCAAGCACACCTGAGCCGGTAAAAGGAACCCGGTTCTGTCCCGGTTTTAGTTTCCCTGCTTTTGTGTTCTGGTTCTCTTATGTTTCTGTCGTGTTTTGAGTTTAGTTTTTTGCTGTTTTATTTTGAAAGGTTTCCTGTTTTGTTGTTGTTTTGAGTTTTTGGTCCCCATCTGTCCCGATTGTTTCCACCTGTGTCTCGTTTGTCTGTATTAAAGTCCTGTCTTTCCCTTCCTCCTGTGCTGGTCCATATTATGCTGTTCCTGTATAGTTTGCTGTTTTCCCTTGCAAGATTTTCAAGTTTCTAGTTTGGTTTGGCTGCTTAAGCAGTGGTTTTTGGTTTGTCGTTATTAAAGTTAAAGTTATTAAAGACCCTTTTCCCCCGGAACCTCCTGCCTTCTCCTCTCTGCATTTGGGTACTCCCCCAACCCCCACCGTAACAGGTTCTCTTGGTTCTCAGTGTCTTGGTCATGTTTCTTGGGAATGATGATTCTCTGCATTGCCAGGCTTTTCAGAATACATTCCTAGCCTAAAATAAAACTCAATCATTTAGTCTCTGTCCATCTGTCCATGTTTCTTGAAGATATAGTCACTGCACCCATACGAGTTTTGACTTGTACAGGTGCATGAAGCTTCTTGAAAATAGAATGTTGTGAAAATTGTGTGTGGTAAATCTATCGTGAAGTATTCCTTAGGCTAATGAAAGATTTATGCACTTAGGACATATGAGTGATGCTGTCGTACGGTGCCCTTTACAAAGCACTCCAGTCGTTAGTAAAGCTTTAGTCTCAATGGCCCTTATGGTTAAATATAGGCAAACCTATATGGGGTGCACAAGGAGCACACAACACGTGAACAGCACTAACCAGCTCCTCCCAACAGAATTAGGGAGGGTGTATAAGAATAGAAAGAATCTGTACTACACGCCTGCGTCTCACCTACTTCCCCCTTACTTACTCCAACATGTTTTTTAAAGTGTTTACACATAGTAAAAATGTGAAAGAACATTTTCACTCTATGGACTCACTGAGGGCTACATCTTTGCCCCGCGCAGATTTGCCCATTTCTCGGCCGCAGACAGCCCATATCCACCAGTAAGGGCAGTTATGAATAAGCCTTTACTGTATTTTGATGTTCTTATCCAGGAGACCACAAGTTCTGTGATTATGATTATTTGATAGTCTGCTTCCATGAATTTAGATTCCATTAGCATGTTTTTCAGGGGTGTCCACATCCAACCCTCGAGGGCTGGCCTCCTGCTGATTTTCCAGAAATCCTGCCTTATCCATTTCTGATAACCTGGATCCGGCGTGTTTAGCCAATAAGGAGCTTCAATAGCATGTTGGTTTAAAAACATGTAGGACACCAGACCTCGAGGCGTAGATTTGGGCACCCCATTTTTGACTATTTCATGACTTTAATTTTTGGATTATTTTTTTTTCAATTGTTAAATATGACCGGCTTTTCTCCTTCACTTTATTTTAAACATTTTACAGTGTTTGTGTTTTATCTTTTCTAATGTAATTTACTAATAATAGGTTAACATTATTAGTTTGCAACCTATTGCAATTTCAGCCAATATGTTTTTGTGTTTTACACTTCAGTTCACTATTTCCCACATTTATTGCAGGAGTTGCATTCTAAAAATAAACTGTGATAGGATTATAGATGTTCTTGGCAGTAAAACCCCACACTACAGGTTATGCACTTCTCCCAGACACACATGAACATTTTCATATTTTGCTCTCTTGCTTAAACTCTCAAGGGTTAAATCTTCATACAAAAACAAGTCCACAATAATAGAATGAAAAAAAAAGATCTGATTTATGTACATTTGGTGAGCTGCACCTCTTTAACCGCTTTTGCCCTCCAAGTGGCAATATTTAAACTTTTCAAAGAGACTTAATAAAATGCCTTTAATTTCGAAATGCTCTTTTTGTATAATCTTCAAAATATTCTTTAAAAGTTCACTGGTTCAAGTTTTTCTGCTGGTTTTCTGGTTGTTTGATCTTTTGCTTCGCCCGTATGTTCTTCAAAAAGAAATAAGAAAAAAGAAATATTCATTCTTCATTGGCACAATTCATTCAGCAACCCTACTGCTGCAGAACTACTGCTGCAGCCAAAATGATTGTATGCATCAAGCAAACTTAATTAGATGCTCTTAGGGGAACGGTTGTTCATACAACAAAAGGTTACCTTTGAATAAAGTCTGCTGAGCCTTTCATGACATTCTGAGGGCTAGTGAGCAAATATATGCAGAGCACCTCCTCACTGTTTGTTAGGTCTGAGTTATATGAGAGTCAAGTATGGAACGGCTGAATCCTTCTCCCAGACACTGTACTAAATAAAAACAGTTTAACTTATTTTCTGTTGGTGTCTTTGACATTTTCGAGCAGCAGTCCGAATGATCCCATAATTGTGGGAGCTGTCCCTTGAGGTTGAAGAGAGTTAAACAAATGGTAATGAGGAGTCTCCCATATTGATAATCACCTGCTGGTATTATGTCCGCCAACGTGGCAGGCGCGTCATCTTTCAATTCAGATGTCTGCGGGCAACAGTGACTCCTCAGTGATTATTATTATTACGATTAAAGGGCAAATGGGTCTGCTGTCTATTTTTGTTTAATCCATTTTTATTTTTTAAAAAATCCGCCTGCCTCATGTGTGCTCTCAAAAAAATATCAATCATTGAAAAAGAAATGAATGTAAACAACAAACACTTGACAATGTATTGTCAAATGTGCATCTTGACCACTACTGGAAAAAAAGCGGGGATAGCCTGAAGCATCTAAAAGATTCATCACTTTTGAAAAATTTAGGAGCTGAAAATCAGCTCAGTGTGGAAAAGAAAAGGAGGCATAGGAGCTGTAACCCAAACTGAGCTGACAAGTGCTAGGCTAATTAAGAAGGGAGGGACAGAAAGAGGCAGATACAGAAGAAAGCAAAGAAGAAGAAAAAAGGAAGACCAAAACAGAGAACTCAACCGGAAACGAGAAAAAACATGAAGAGGCTGACATCATGTGGAGGCTAATAAGGTACAGCAGATGGAAGGGTGAGGTGTAAAACTCACTTTAATTAAGTACACTCTTAAGTTAAACAATAGGCCATAAAACAGTAATCTTAATACATATGTTACGTTTGTCTAAAGCTACGTAGACACGGACGGGGGTGACATGCTCAGAAATGCTTGAATGTAGGTCTGTCGCTACCCAATACTAGCTCATGTCCACTACCTGTGGAAGATGCTTGGTGCAAAATGTCAAAGCGGTGTAAATCTCATGAATCATGCTCCAGGCTTTTTCGGGATGTAAACAGAGTAGGAAGGTAGCAGCGATAAGCTGAGGACAAAGAGACGTCCAAATGTCAACAAACACCAAGTCAGAGTCCCTGATTGGTCAAAGTTCAACTTGTTTTAGTTTCAATGCACATTTAATAAATGCATTTTGTACATTGAGCCTAAGTGAGAGTTTTGAACGCAGAGGTTCAAACGTGAAAGAGGATGAATGAATGAATAAATAAACAAGCCAGAAGGCTATGTCTGAATTCCCTCCCTACTCCATAACAAAAAAACAAAAAAAAAACAATATAGTGGTGGACTATCTAGTGCCCTGGATTTTGAAAGCAATGTGGACATCATGCTCTCTACTTTATTTTTTTAAACGCAAAGTGTCATGTCATTGATTTCCCAATGTAAAATCAAAATGTATGAATATTTTCCAAATGCTATTTATTGATCTACTGTATTCTGAAGATACAAATTTGTATGATTTAAAAATAATTATTTTTTTTTCATTTAAAAAATAGTTCAAATGGTTAAATGCTATATAAAAGCATTTAGTAATCATCCAGAATTCTGGGAAATTTACATGATACTAGATTTTTTAATTCTAGATCAGACACCCCGAAAAAATGGCAAATTTCCTATAGAGTGCACTAAGCGTTAAGGAGTGAGGGAATTCCAGCAGTTGAAATAGCCTATTCCACCCTCACTACCCGGGCCAAGTTCCTCCTGTTCTGAGCTGTGTAGCTTCCATACCACACTGTCATGCTGAGACACAAGACATCCTCAGTACAGGCTATGTTATAGTTTACAAGAATCTCAGAAGACAGTCCAGTCCGCTTCAACTTCCTCAGAAAGAAGAGTCTTTGAGTCTTTTTCCCCAAGTGTGATGTGTTCACTGTCCAGGAAAGAATACCCAGGAATTAGATGCTATCCATACGTTCCACCTCCTTGCTTACTATACAGATGGGAGCATGTTCTGTTGTCCTGGACTTCCTGTAATCCACTATGACTTCCTTTGTCTTGGTGATGTTCAGGATGAGATTGTTTCTGGAACACCAAGTTCTGGACCTCTTCTATGTAGTGATACTCATTGTTGTTGGTTATGAGACTTAACATGATGGTGTCGTCTGCAAACTTTATGACCATGTTTTCAAAGCAACCAAGGCTCATAAAAATCCTTATGAAATCTGCATTTAAAACACTTAAAACTGATGTTTTTTTTTCTATAAATGCCTGCTGTATTGGATCAAAGACAGCAGCCAAAACACTTTCCCTCTGAGGAGTATGCAAACACAATGTTGGTTTGTTCAGGCTTTCTATCTTTAGTTTTTTCTTCTAAACAAGCTCCGGTTCCTGTCTCTTTGCTTTGGTCATCTTTACCCTCTCCTGGAAATAATCCAGACTGATCACGTGTAATAAAAGTGTTCAATCGCATCAAAGTAGACATAGAAGTTTGTGTCTGTGATATTGAGGGAATTTGAGCCATAAATTTGAATTAGATATAACTGCCTTTATATCACTTTTCTGCCTCTGACTCTGCGATATTAACCCCCTGGTGGGTCACTGAATTCTCCAGAGGCAGCAGGGGAGGCGGAGGAAACAAACTATTGACTTTGACTGTATGGTATAAAAAATGAAGCGGTTTTAAGCAAATACATTTCTACATTTAAAACATGAAACAATTGCAGCATATTAATAATATTTACCAAAAAAAAAGTCTCCTTCCTAATGCAGGATGTTTATCATGGTTTACTGAGAGGTGGATGTTTCAGACTGAGCAGTCAAGATAAAGACAGAATGTTTTATGTAGTTCTAGGACTAGAAATTTCAAGACATAAGTGGACTATTTCTGAATTGTGATCTTGTACAAAAGACCTAAGTAAGCTAGTGTTAAGATCAACTTTATCGGTGGCCGTGAGTTATAAAATTATATTTTCTGCACTATAGGGCACACTTTAAGACCCCTGCCAATGAATGGTTGAATGAATTTTCAAAATATGTAACATACAAGGTGCATTAATCGAGACAGAAGAGTCAGAGATAAATCTGTCAGTCAGATTTAAGTAACTGTGTTCTTCTTGAATAGGGGTCGGCAACCTTTACCACTCATAGAGCCAATTGGATCAGTTTCTCACAGAAATGAAAGCACAGGGAGATGCAACACTAAACAAAAAATTGTTTCGCCGATATATCATGAATGCTGTCAAATGCTGTCAGGATATTTATTTAAATATTCGTTTTAATTAATTTATGAGCATGATGTTTCCTTTGACCTTTTGCCCATTTTCCACAACCTTGAATAGACTTTTCTGTCTGTCAAACACCCAGAATTAAGATGAGTGAGATGATGGAAACAAATTCACTTTTTATGCAGACGTGTTTCTATTTTTTTCTTTAAATCTAGTAAACCCAATTAATTATATTAATTTTATGGATGACTATTTTTTATTAGGAAGCAGCTGTTAGTATGTTGTGGGTCTGGAATCATAAATGAGTCTAAGCTCCGCCCCCGCCTTTCTACCTTTTCACATCCTCTGCAGCTCCAAGTTGTTTCGTCTACCTAATAATCCAGCGGCTGAACAACTGAAAAAATGCAAACACGAAAGTAAAGTAGCAGAACTTCCATTTTTGCTGAGGACTAAAGTCCTGTTCTCGACAAAGCTCACTTGAACAAAAAGTCTGCTGATAAGCTCATGGTGAAACTGATATTGCAGACGTGCAGCCATCATGTCAGCTGATACTTATGCTGACAATTACAGGCACTGTAACCTGTCGCTTGATGCCAACAGTTTCTGCAGCTGCGGATTAAAAAGGGCTTGATATAGAGCTGCTGGTGGTACGAGTCCCCTTATTACTGAGTTATGCACACCACAGCGGGGAACTGACGACTGATACATGGGCAGATAATGTGACCCATCCAGGGGCTTCAAAGCTTGGGTTTGTGTCACTCTAAAGGAGAACTAGTTCGACTTAGTGCAAGACACTTGACTTTAAAATTGTCAGGTGTGTTGGAATGAATAAGAACAAAAATCTGTCCTAGATGTAGATTTTTCCTGTTACGATATTAGTTGTTTGACAATCCTGACCATAAAATCATACTTTATTTTTTCATATTGTGTGCCCCTATTAACCAAACAGAAAATCCAATTATAAGACGCTCCAAAAGAAATGACATCAGACAGGATTTCAAATGAATCTGCTGTTCTTCATAAGCCACACACAAATCCACCTGCTTACCTCTCTCTACAGATGAACCACTGTTTGTATACATTTGGATTTGTCACATGATCTTATATGCTGTACTCTCCCATTGTCACTTTTTGCACATAGCATTTCAGCTTGTAGTAAATCACTTCAAAGCAGGAATCCTGTTCCGTCCGTCAAACCTGTGCATTTTTCATAGAGAGGAATAAAGAAAGCCAATTGAATCAAAGCCCTAGTTTGAAATGGGTTCTTTGCAAGGTCAGCCGTTCCCTTTTGTGATCAGGAAATGTCGGAAAAGGTCAATATTGAGCTCAAATATTAACAATAACAGATACGACTGAAGAAGAAGAAATTTTGAGATCCATCGTAAACAAAGAAACCTGCAGCATAGAGCAAAATAAACTTCTAAACGTGATTTTATTATTGTTATGAATTTTATTAATTGCTTGTTCGCTCATAAGTATTTTAATCCGTGCTTTTTTTCTTGGCGGAAGCCGGAAGAAGGGTTAAGCTAATACGTGCCAACAACAACATTTAGCCGTGGATGTAGTTGAAAAGTCTGTGCGGGCAATGCCGCAATGTGCACCTGGACTGGACGTAAAAATGTGGGAATAACATCATTGTTTACACGGTTTCTCAGGACTGCACAGCATTTCTCCACTCAAAAGTCCGCTCCGTAAGCTCACAAACCGTCCAAGAGCTCCTCCTCTGCTCGGAGATATGGTTCTCCTGACTTTGGCAGCTCGCTCACACAGCTCAGTCGGACTGCGGTAACGGACGGACCGTAACAAAGCACCCTCCCCTGCCTGCAAACATGAAGCTACAAGTCCGTCTGCTCTGCTCTGAGACATGCTTCGCACGGGTGGAACAGGCGACGGCTCCTGTTCGCACTCCAAAGGCTTCTCTGGAGCGCCACATCGTCTACAAATGATGCAAAGCCAGTATTGACCCACGATTTGAATAAACTATTTACATGCACCATGATCTGATCAACAATCGGCATAACCCACCTATCTCGATTGGAAAGAAATTTTAATCCGAATAAGTCTGATCAGGGCAGAGTATTCCGAATGGCATGTTTACATGCAGTTTTATTCTGATCAGGGTTTATCACAATTACTATTGTCCATGTAACCGCAGCTAATGTCTCAAGACTACGGCAGAGTTTTAGGGACACAAAAATAAAGTAAAATTACAAGATTTAAGGTCGTAAATTTTTGAGAGAAAAAACTCGAGATTAAAGTCAAAATGAGCATACACACATTGCAGCAAGTGAACGCCATGCGGCAGCAGGGCAGACCAAATAAACAGTTGAACAGGTGAGCTGAATGTTTATTGATAACGTTGCCAATGTTTGGAAGCTTATGAAAGCTTATGAGCTTTGACTTATGAATTAATAATGTTTTATTCATTGATTGGTAATTAGTAACGTGTTGTCAATTGAGGCTTGGCCTCACCTGTCATTGTGATAAAATAGAAGAAATCACATTAAGTAAACATTATTTTTCACCAAACTGTGGTAAAGATGCATTTTCAGTTGACTCGACACGTTTTCCACAGTTTCTGAGGTTAAAATCTCCAAATTTGAGTGTTGGGCGATAACATACGGAGAAACTCCGGGTGAGACTCCGGAGCGCTTAGCCTAATGTTTGACTGCAGGACTCTATTTTAATAGTGACATGCGGTCAAAGCGCTGACTATAAAGGCCCGTACACACCAGGACGAATATTCGCCAGGCGTTATTCGCCAGCGTTTTTCGCCGCGTTATTTGTGTTCACACCCAGGCGATTTTCGCTGACGATAAGCCGAGTGAACATGCAATTTCATTCCCTGACATTAGATGGCGCTTAATGTAAAACAGAAATACTCCTGTACACAAGGTGGCGCTGCGCAACTTAACGCTTCTTAAAGTCGCTTTTTACTCAGAAGAAGAGAGCAAGTATTTACGCGCTTGTCAGAATCATACAAAGAAAACATGAATATTTCAAGCACCAGCTGCTCCATCTGGGGCTTGGTTCGGGGATATTTTAGAATGTCCGTCATTATTTCTTCGCGGCAGTGTAGACGCTACTTGGCGTCTATCTTCTCCGCTGGTATATGTGCTCAGCAAGGCAGTTTGATGTTTGAGCGCCCCCAAGTTGTGTTTTACTGTAACTTCAGAAGCACCACACACGTGTGCAAAAGCGGCATTCTCATTGGTCGAATAGATTTCGACGCGACGCGTCAAACCAGAAAAACAAACCCGCTTTGACCCGTGGCGTTTTTTCGCGTCGGTGTGCACACTCACATTGGTGACCTTTGTTTAGTCACGAGGCGTTAAACGTCGGCGAATATTGCGGGCGAAATTCGTCCCGGTGTGAACAGGCCTTAAAGGTGGAGATGAGGCTGCTGCTGAGGCTGACCTCGCCAGCAGGGGGCAGACGTGAGCTGACAGCTGCTTTGCAGTAGAAACAGAACAGACCAACGATGTCTTTCATCATTGGCCATAATCTCTATTGAGAAGCAGAGACTCATTAAACGAAAGGAAAATAAGGAAGACTTTTACAACAGGGTCATAGAGCTTTCTGTGGAGAATGATCGGCGCATAGACTTAAAAAGTAAGACCAAACATGGTTTTCACTTTTTGTTTTTTTAAAAATAACATGGGAGTAAGTCGAAAAAAATGTAAGTATTTGCAAATTAAATTTTAGACCGTTAAAAATAAAATAATTTAGAATATAAATAATCATTATTATATTCATTTTCACAGACAACATTTGATAAAACTGATTAAAGCACCAGTATTTGAAGCTGGAAAAATACCAGAATACCTAAATATGAGTGTTTATAGCTAATTTTAAGATTTACCTTTGGGCTAATAAGGCAGGATATCACAACTTATTTGAAGAAATCGTACCAAGACAAATTCTACTAGTTTCATTGCCAGATTTTTTTAAGTATAACAAGAAAAAACATCTTGTATTTATATTTTTTAACGTACCGGTTTTTAGAGGACATTTTTTCAGTGAATATGTTTCTGAATAAAGAATAAAGTGTAATAGATAGAAGTGAAATGTCAGATTTACAGAGAACGAACACTAGTTTGAATTGTTGCTGAAAGATTGGATGCGTATCTTAAATCACTGCGACTGGTGGACAGCAGAAGAACCAGTAACAGAGGGGATTATTTTCCTTTAAGAACGTCAACCTCAAAGGTTCAGAACAGCAAAATAGTGTTATTTTGTTTGTTTGTCCTCATTGAATGGTGTTATCATGGCTGCCTTTCCCAGCTGCAGTGCTCTTTGTATTCACAGCCTCACGCATTCTGATTTGTTTGCTGACATGTACAAACAAGGTGCTGCCACGGGCCACCGAGAACACTGTGGACAGCAGCCTGCTATACATGCAAAGCAGAGACACACAGAGTGAGTGACAGAGCACAGGAGGAGACAAACATTCGGATCAACTGAATAATGAAGGAGTGTTAATGGATTTCCTAATTATAACCAGCCTCACCATTAACAGATGCTGGCTGACAATGTGCCTCAGTTAGATAAATGCTTTTTCTGTGATCCTTTTTAGACGGTTGCCTTTCAGGATGCACAAACATGGATATTCAGAAAATCTGAATGTTTGGCCTTTCAGACAAAGCTGCCTTTCTAATGGGCTGCTGTAATTACATGTAAAAGGAAGTGATGATATTTTTACCCTTGTGGAGATGTCAGTTTGAGTATTTATGCAGATATTTTCTCAGAGCACAGGCTCTGTGGTTTGTTGAGCCTTGAGGTCCTAACATCCCTACAGAGCTAAAACAGACCCTTTGGGCCAAACTCAGGTCAGCAGAATGCACTCTGCTTATCCCAGCCTAATTTATTCACATCAGCGTGCTGCCATTGTCTCTATCTTTTGATGAAAAAGGTAATTATTATTAATCAATTATTTAAGAGCAATGGTAAAAGCTACATGTTCCAAGCTGGGGCTCCTATGCAACACTCACAAGCGGCATGGGTGAAGCTACATTCACACCGACCACTCACATTTAAGCGCACACTTTCAAATAGAAGACTATGTAAACACGCGTCTACTCGTGTTTCGGCATTCCAATATGGTACCCAAGTCCGTTCTCAGGCTCTACGTGCAGATCAGAGGCAGGTTGTGTCCGAATTCCTTCATTACTCACTATATATACTGCGTTCGCCATTTTGTAGTGCTGTCCGAATCTACAATTCCCAAATTGAGTGCCCTAGAAATTTCCCAGATGTCTGTTAAAAACCAGTGTGCATCGATGCTCACTAGATTGGCGAATATAGAGCACAATGCATTGCGTCTGAAAATTTTTTCATATTCGCCGTTTAAAAAAAAAAAAAGTAGTGAGCATGGTGACCGAATTGCTTTTAAAATCCAGGGCACTACGTAGTCCCACACTATATAGATTTGTAGCAGTTAGGGCTGGATGGGAATTCGGACACAGCAACTTGAAGTCCCACTTCTACTATATTTTTATCTATTGCTACATCGTTCCCAGTGGTCTTTTAATTATGATTATGGAGTTTTTAGCAAAAATCAAATAGCTTATGTTGTTTTTAAAAACATTTTCTGCAGAGAGACAGTAGCTCATTCGAAATTCACTTTTGGGTTGCGGGCGGGACTAGTGGCACTAAAATTTCCCAGCATGCCTTTGTTTACACTCTCTCCTGCAAGCGCCTCACAAGTCCAAGCTAACATTAGCGTAGCAAAAAACGGTGTGCAATATCAGAGGTATGGCAGCTCAGATGAGGAAAATAAAGATGTTAACAGATCTATTTGTTTACAAGTGGATGATTTAGAATTGAGGAGAAGAAAGCCAGACTTTGGCCCGCTCACAGCATCATAATTCCAAGCCCTTCTAAACATCCAGTTTCCGTCTGCTCCTGATCCAACGTGATTTGAATATAGAATTACTCAGTAACGCAATTTTAATCTTGACTTTCTTTATACATGTCCTCCATTATGAGAAAAATGCTACAAGAACATGTTTAAAACACCAAAAACAGAATTTTCAATGAAGTGGGTCTTTAAATGCAATTTGTCACAGTACATAAAAAACAATATTAGAAATGTGACTTCAAAGTAGAAACGAGTGTTTATTTATGGAGAATGATGAGGTGAGTGTCATTCAGGTGTGAGATTCAGGCGCTCTCACAATCAAGGTTAGTGTTAAATACATCAAACAAATTGCTGTTTGTGGCTGAAGGCTGAAGTAGCAGGAGAGAAGTCAAAGATGCAAACTGTAAGCAGAAAGGTCTTCGCTGACATTCAAAGCAGAACCCTCCTTGTGTGGGGACAGCAGTGCTGGGCACCAGAACACCCTGAGAATTTTTTTTTGTCACCAATAACAAACAGCACCTGTCTTCTTTCTTTTACTCCATCAGTGACACAAAGCTGGCGCTTGCCATGTGCAGTCGGCAGCTTTATGTCAGCAGCTCCTGGCCCACTTTTCCTGTTTGGTTTTGTTACTTGCCCCTTAGACGATCCATCACATGGACGGTTCCGGCTCATTCATCATGCCAGGGTGGACACAGCTCTCAGACGGAACCAAAGTTGCTCACTGCTGCTTCTGCTGAATCTAAAAGGTGTGAGCTTGGATATACTTCATCTTCTTTTACTTCTGGGATTGCCACATCTGCTTCAAGTGAACACAATCCTCAGCATTCTCCTGTCGTACCTCACCTTATCTAGAAACTTTTTCCTTGTTTTTTCTTAGACCTACGGTCTGGCAGCTCAAACCTCAGCTACCCTTTCACTGATTTACATTTCCTGTCTCGACTAGAACATCTCGTCAGCATTCGAGGCACCACACTTGACTGGTTTAAGACCTATTTAACAGGGAGAAGTTTCAGTCAGGATTGGTGAGGCCTCCTCATCTGTGACTCCTCTCTTCTGTGAGGTACCACACGGTTTTATCCTTGGTCCAGCTCTATTTTCCATCTATCTGCTGCTTATTGATTCTGTCGTTGGACAGCATGATGTCTCTTTTCATTGTTATGCCGATCATCTGCAGATATATCTATTCCTCAGTTTGAGAAAAAAGCGCTCACAAAACGTTTTAACGGAGTAAATTGTGGTTGAGCCAGAATTTTCTGTATTTGAACGAGTCAAAAAAGGACAGAATTGCTTTTGGTGACTTTACTGCTCTGGGGATTATCTTTGACAGCTGTATTAAATTTGACAAACAGATTGACCATGATGTCAAAATGAGCTTTTATCACTTGCGCCTTTTAGCTAAGGCTAAACCGTCCCTGAGTCGCAGTGATCTAAAACAGCATATACTATTTGTAACTCTCTTCAGTGAGATTTTCTTTTCTTTTATTAAACTTTTGTCTTACTTGTCCTGTCTACCAGCTGAGCAGAAAGGTAGGAGCTGAAGGTCCTTTGTGTTGGACATATTTTACTGTTACAACAGGGGTTGTGGATCTTCTGACACACAAGGTGTGTATTTGTATAAACCCCTTTTGTAATTTGGGCTAAATTTTATTCATATTGATTACATTTGTATCTTTTTTGCTTTTTTTGGACAGGATGGAAAAGAATAGGAAAGAGGGAGGGGTGCTAGAGACGATTATTGCTTTTTGTTTTATTCTTTTTTATCTTTCATGTATTATATGTGCAACTGTTTTGAATTTTATTCTTTATTTTCCTTAATTTTAAACTTTCAACTGTCTTTTATTGTGAAATAATTTGGTACCCTAAAGGTCTTGTAAAGTGCTATATAAATAAAGCTTAATTCATTCAATTTGTCACTTCCCTTTTTAATAACTCAAAACTATCTTATCTGCTTCCATGATTTTATCTCTAAGACATCCACCATGATCTGTTCATCTGATGGGTTCATTCCTGATCCTGGTCACTCCCAAAGAGAACCTCAACATCTTCATCTCTGCTACCTCCAGCTCTGCCTCCTGTCTCTGCATCAGTCTCTAAACCAGATATCTGCAACCTGCATCTCCGGAGCCACATGTGGCTCTTTAATCCCTCCATTGTGACTCTCTGGTCACAGAAAAATAAAATCTTGTTAACTTTAAAAAGTAACTGCAAAGTCAGTGGTAAAGTAAATTAAATCAAACTTTATTCAACCCATTCACAAGCAACACACAAGTCAAGCTTAAACATTGTTGACAGATTTTTGGGTAACACAGAAAATCAATTAAAGGTAACTAAGCACAACCAAAGTTCATACTCAAGGCGGATCTTTCTATATTTGATCTGCACCTTATGGTTCAAAAATACATTAAAGGGTCACTTAATAATCTTTGATTTACTTTTGGTTTGTTAGATTTACAAAATTCTGGCTGATGTGCACCACAAACTGTAAAACAATTTGTGTTTATTAAATCACTGCTGACATTACACTACTTACTACTACTTTTACTGCATTGAAATCAATTATTCATATAAACCTCTGTCAAAATGTATGAACCATTTCATATTTCAGCAAAAGGCTATTTCATTTTTATGTTTAGATTTTATTTTGTTATATTTATGTTTCTGGTGGTTTGAGTTGGTGCCAGTGTTCAGCAGTGGAGTGACAGTGTGTGTTTGCATGTTTGTGGGAAATGGGACTGTAACTGTAAAGTCCTTTGAGCCTTAAAGTAAGGTAAATCCTTTTATTATACAATGGTCTGGGTGAATTCTCGATTCTGATTGAGAAAAAAACGAAGTTCCTGCCACATGTCTTAAATGTTCTATATCACTGCGATGGCTTTTTTAAAACAAACTTTATCCTCATCATTTGGACAAAAACAAACAATAACAGGTGAACTTTCTCTCTGAATTGACGCTTTGATATTACTGTCCTTTGCCGCTGCAGTCGAGATCGGAGATCTAAAAACGGTGCTGAGAAATTGCACCACGTAACAAATAATCTGCTTTTTGTGAAAAAAGCCATCCAACTGAAAAAATAAGAAGAATAAATTACTAAAAACAGGTTGAATATTTATTTATTTTATAAATGACCATGGTATAAGCGGGTTAATGGCCTTCGAAATGTGGATTGTCACACTTTGCGTCGGATTGTTCAGGCTTTCACGCCGTTCGTTAATTTCTGATAATGCACACTTTTTTCTGCCCTTACTTATTATACGCCGTTTACCATTAATTTATGCCACAAAAAAAAATCATCATTATTGTAACAAACCCTTTTTCCCTTCTCTGCTTCTGTGCTGGTCCCATGCCCGGATAAATTGAGAGGGTTGTGTCAGGAAGGGCATCCGGCGTAAAACATTGCCAAGTTAACCATGCGACTCATCCTCGAAGGAGAGGTTGTTTTGCTGTGGCGACCCCTGATGGGAAAAGCCGGAAGAGAAAGAAGATTATTGTAACAAACCCTTTAAAAAATAAGACAGTAAAGTCAGATTTAGTGGCTCCTACTGGGTTGACCCGAACGGCTCTTTAAGAGTTGAAAGTTGCAGACCCCTTCCTCTACTCACCAACATTAGTTTCTTCACAATCTTGTCTATTGTCTTTCATTTGCTCTCACTCCTAAAATCCATCCATCTTCCGAATTTGCTATATCCTGTTTGGGGTCACGGGGTTGCTGGAGCCTATCCCAGCCCATCCCGCCCATCTTTGACTTGTGTAACTTTCCAGTGGACTTGGAAGCAAGGCAACAGTGGTTGAATGCAGTTGGCATTGAATCCAGAGAACTGTCTCCTGGTGATGGGATTTGCAATGCATGTTTCACTCAGGATAGTTTGCTATTACTTTATCCTTATTAGCTATGATGCTAGCGTCATCTGACACCGGTCCCTATGTTGTTGGGTTTTTTTTTTTTATTTGTCTGAATTTAATTATTAGATATCTTTTACAGAAAGATTTTTGTATATTTAGTCTGTTTTAATGTTAAAGTTCTTTTTACAAGCTTTATGCTTTGTGGTTGTTTGTGGTAAAAGCATTCCTCACTTTAGATGAGGTGCTGCAAAACATTTAATAAACTGTTCATTAATGCATTTGTTAAGCTTATAAGCAGTTTAGTAATATTGAGTTTAAAGACAATGGTCTGACTTTAGATGTTAATAAATCTTATTAACACTTTCAGGCAAGACATCTATAATGCTAATAAATATCTTATTAGCATCTTACACATTAATAAAGCCTATTAATTTGTTAAGTTAGTTAATAAAACGTAGTAAGCATATTAACACTTAGGCTTGCATGAGACATCTATAATGCTAATAAATATCTTACTAGAACCCAAAACAATAATAATACTTCTTAATTTAACAAAGGTTGTTAATAAATCTTATAAAGCTTATTTACACTGACACATTTGTTAGTCATCTATAATGCCAATGATGCTAATGTATCATTAGCATCTTAAAAACATCCTAATGATAATGCTGGTAAATGTGTTAACTAAGTCATTTATCAAACCTTATTAGAATTATTGTACTGATAAATGTCTTACAAACTCCAAAAAAAATCTATTATAATGCGTGTTAATGCAAGAACAAAGCTTGTTAAGGAATCTCAATATAAAGTGTTACTGAAACAGGAGAAAGCCCACACATGTAGGACTCCAACATACAAACTGTACACGGAAAAACACAGCCGATTTTCATTTTAGGGCTTCCTCGCTGTGAGGCGAGAGTACTGCCCACTACACCACCGTACAACAGTTGCATTTAAATGAAAAACATTTAGCAGTTATTCCATTGTGTCTACATCTCATTGTACTTTGAGTCAAACACAGTCGCCAAAGTCCTAAAGTCATAAAAATATTGTCCAAAACGTATTCGGCCCATGGTCACGTACTGGCGATACACTGTACTGCTCATTAGCATAGCATCATAGCATCAGTGTCTAACAACACCATTTTCTCTAATCAACACTTTTTTTTAACTTTTGGTTGATGTTTTAAGTCCAACAACTTCATCCTCCAGTCCTGTCTGGATCCTGGTAAAATCATCTCTCGTCCCACCTCTTCATCAGCCAAAAGCTACACAGAGGTGATTTAACAGGAGTCACGTAAGGGGAGGCGTTTTGGTGTTTTGTACACGTGTCTATCTCACGTGGCAATCGCATCACACACCCCCACTGTTTGAGAAGCACTGTCTTAACCCAATCTCAATTTATATCCTTGAATTAAACAGTTGACAGGAGTCTGTCACCAGACTGCTCAAACCAAATTGCCATGTTCAGTGTGACTAAATTGAACTTTATGGACAAAGCTTTGGTTTGAAGGGGTCGTATGAAGGCACTGCAAAGACCGGAATATCTCCCATCTGATGGCATAAGTTTCACTTTTTACCACATGAATTCTAAACAATTAGAAAAGTTTATGATTTTAATGAACTACCAAAATCTTAAACCTTTTTTAGATTTTAGATGCTAGATTAGTTTAAAATCCAAAATTTAAAGAAAAAGCGAGTCAACTACTTGAAAAAGTTGTCAACCAAGCAAGCTAAACTTTGACCGCAGCTGGTGAAAGTAAAGATTTCTCATGCCACACACACATAAAAGAAAATTTTACTCTAAAATATAATTTCAAGAGAACATTGCTGCTAATAAACATGTTTTTGCCATTTTGTGTGTCCAATTATTCTGGAACGGACACAGTTCAGGTGTAACCCTAACCTATAAACATTCATTCTTTCGCCTGCAAATGAGCGATAATGATTTCAAACCACCACCAGGCAGAAAAAGCAGATAAACATAGCATGCACCTTTTCAATGACTGGGCCTAAATGTTTTAGAGAATAAAAATGTCAAAGTAGTTGCATTTGTGTCGTGGAAGACAATAATCTCCACAGACAACGGTAAACAAAAGTAAGGAGGTAAAAAGGAGACAAAGCAGTAAACGTAGAAGGAGACAGAAAGAAGGGGAAAAGAGAGAAGAGGAGAAATGGGGTTGAAAGAGAGGAAAGGACAGTCAGAGAGGACAGGAGTAAGCAAAATATTAAAAATGAATGGGAGTTGCCCATGTGTAACACTGAGATACAAGACTGTTAGGAGGGAGGTGGGGTGCGCCTATGGGCACTTATACCCTCCACCCTCATTAGGCTGGCTGATGGGAGGGATGGGGTGGCAACAGAAGAAACATAAAGGGGACAAAAGAGACTAGATGAGAAAGGTCGAAGACAGTGCAGCTCTTATCCTGCTAACAAGTAGATTGGTCATTTATCTCAGCGTATGTGATTTTTGTCTAATTAAAACCAACCCTATGACCACTTATTCAACCGATGGATTTTATTCTGTCTAAATATTTTTGTTCTTGTGTGTTATGATTTAGCAGGAGAATCTTTCTTGAAATTTTCTCTGACTTTTTATTTTCTTTTAAGATTAGAGACTATTGTGTGTCTGAAAACTCAACACAAAAGCACACTTTGAACAACGATCATTCATTTACCTTTGCTCTAGGACTTGTGTTGTCTGACTTAAGCGTTAAGCTACACTCACACCGAGCATGTGATGCATTCAAGAACGTGCTGAGTGTGGGTTCTTGAACAATCTTTTACCATATGGCGTTCACACAGGTCGGTTACCATCCGATACTAGCACATGTACTCACAGTTGGAAGAGGACTGGGGTGAAATGGCATAGCGGTGAAAATCTGGTAAATCTTACTCCAGGTTTTTCTTTTCACAGCTCTATTCTGAGAAATGATAGATCAGACGGTTGCTTCCGCGAAGTGCCCTAATTTCTGCTAATGCACACTTCGAACGTCGTTATCCAGCTTATACCATGGTCACTTACAAAATAAATAAATATTTAATCAGTTTTTAGTACTTTATTCTTTTTTTTTCAGTTTATATCGCTTTTTTCTCAAAAAGCGAACTATTTGCTGCGCCGACAGGGACTTCGACTGCAGCAGCAAAGCAGAGCAGAATATATGCCATTTGTCATGATGGGTTAAATAAAGCATCAGTTCAGAGGGAAAGATCACCTCTTACCGCTTGTTTTTGTTCAGATGATGAAGTTTTTTTTTTTAAAGAAGCCAGCACAGTGATAAAGAATATTTGGGATATTTGACCAGAACTTCTTTTTAGGTGTGCATTATCACTGTGGATTATCATTTTTTAGTCAACAACCAGCAGCCAATCAGAATTTCTCATCCATGATAAATTTTCATTTGCTTTATAAAAGCACAATAAAACATGAGATAAATATATTTGGCATAAAAAACAATTGTTTTTTGCTAAATAGGTGTCACCACTGAATACACAGCAGGGCATGTTATATTTAAACTTAACTAACTCTTAAATTGACCTTACTGTCTTAAGGTGGAAATGCAGGAAGCCATTAAATCCTGTTTTTCTTAATTCCATAGGCAGGTATAGGTAACGTAAACCTTTGATTGACCTTTTTTTTGTCTTTGGTTACTAATTATTTGCTGCTAAAATTTTCCTTGGTTGAATTGCTGATATTTCAAGAAGTGTCCATTCAAAAGCTCAAACTTCAGAATGCTTCAAGTCCTGGAGCACACAACAATAAGCAGCTTGATGTTCCTGTCAGTATACGACTGCAGGAACAGTCAGAAAGTCTCTGGTACTGCATCCGCCCTCCCTCTATAAGTAACTGCAGCTTTCAAATACATTAAAGGCGAACTCCAAGCTTAAAGTACATCAATGTCATATTGCGATGTCAAGCAACTTTTGACAGAATGTGGATTATTGGGAGAAGGTGGTCATCACTGCTACAAGCAAGTCATGAAAAACTGCCACAGTGGACACTAACATGGCAGATGTTCTTGGAGAATGTCCTTCAGACAGAGGAGACCTATCTCAGCTCTGTGTTCACTAACATGAAGGAGCTAAAGCCTGTCCCTATTATGAAACATGGCGGGGGTTCAGTTATGGTCTGGGCTGATTTGCTGCATCTGCAAACATAACCCCCAATCGGTTGGTGGGGCCCTGCTCGGGGGTGAAGCCCAGCGGCGCTGGATGGCTGCCCATCTACACCTGGGGCTGGGATCAACCCTTCCCTGGCTCTGGGACAGGATCGGACAACCCTTCAGCCCCAGTCGCTTCAGCGTCATGCTGCGACCATGGGTTCAGGTAGGTTTGATCTGTCTGTCCTGTGGGATTTCAAACTACATTGAACAAGACCTTGAGAGAGGGTTCACATTAGACCTGAGCCGGTGTCCGTATGCCTGTGGGGTGGGTTCTGGTCCTTGCCTCTGAGCCGCTGGGCTGCCCCGCTAAATTTCCAACTGAGCCTGGTTTCCGGGTTATGCTTATTAACACCGTGGCCCCCTTCCTCGGGTGCTCCCCTTCCTGGGCGGGCCAAGCTGGCCCTGCTTTGCTCCTTCCTGATCCAACCGTGGCTGCCTGAGGCGGAGGTGTCTTTGAGGGACCCCGGGCTCGCACTCCGGGGTTGGGGCAGGGGATGCCCAGAACTCCTGGGTGGTGATGGGGTGCTCGTCTGGGGCTGTGGGCACCCTTCTCGGGTGGGGCCCGGCGTTGGGCCCTCCCGGCGCGGCGCGGGGGTTGCCCTGGGCGCGCCTTCCCATGCTTCCTGCTCTGGCTCTGGGGCCACGCGACGTCCTGCTGGCCCCGACCTGATGTCGGATGGCCGCCTCGGGATGGTTGTTCCGCCTGCCGCCGCAGGCCTTGGGGTTCTGGCCGCCGCTGCTGTGGCGGGTTCTGGGATGGGGATGGCTGGGCACTCTCCTCTTCCTTCTTTTTCACATTCCACCATCCATTTTAGAAGAACACAAACAATTCTCACCTGAGCACAGTGTTAGCTCACTCTTACAGCAATAGTTTGCAGATTGAATGAATGAACTATTTCACACAAAACTATCTGTTTTGTGTACATGTTGACACGTGGACATTTTTGCAGCTAGCAGGTTTGTTAGTGAGTGTGTGTGTGGACAGGCCCCGCCCTTTGAGATTTTTACTACATTTGAACCTTACCGTAATGATAAAACATCCAGTAACCTGTTGCTTTATGTTGCTTTCATGGTCTTCTACTCCCATTATCACCCTCCCATCTCCCTCTCTAACATCCCTCTCTTTCTTCCTCCTTCTTTTCCTCTCCGGTCCAACACTCCAAGATTTTCAAACATGGTTGAAATTAATAAAGTTTGGCTCTACCACTGTATTTATTCAGACATACCTCTGATTTGTCTGAAGATTAATAACCCCTCTTGTCAAAGTAAAATATGTCTAACACAAGAGGCCCTCAGTCCTCATCTGGCTGCCCAACTGTTGGACAGGACAAGTTAAAAAACAAAAACAAAAAACAATCTAGGATAATGTGCCAAACACTGGACTATGGTGGCGTGAATTTCTTAAAGACTTGATTTACATCTGTTTAAGATGAAACATGGTACCCAGGGGGGACAGCCTTTAAACCTGAGACAGTTTGAACATTTTGAACATGAGGAAACCAACATGTCTGCAGACCCACGCAGAAGTCACAGGAACTCTTTCACATAATGTTATCCACCCCCCTTTTAATATTAAACATATTTTCTTTTCATGGAAAGAAGCAGAGGTCTAGGTTAGGTGTGCCTAACCACATTCGTTTGACGAGTGAATTCATATTTGTGGCCCTGATACACAGAAATGGTTTTTACACAACAAAAGAAAATGTGGATGCAAGAGAATTACACACACAAAACAAAGAAAGTGCTCTGAGACTAAAAAAGGGCCTTCCATTCAGCTACTATCTATCTAATAATTATGAATAATCAAGAGAGGAAGAAACCGCATATAACAAAGTGAGCAGTTTACATTTAATCATCTGGTTGGTTTTCTGATGGAGAAGGAAACACGAGACGAGCCTCTATAAGTACCATAACCATTCGGCTCAAGGTAATAATCTTTTAATATTTGACTGAGGATAACGTCAACACTAATGGTAGTTCACTTGAATAAACTATGTAGCGTGAGATCTGCTCGCTCGCGCTATTTTCGTTGTCGCTTCTTTTCCTCCTAAGTTGTGTGTCTGACAATATTCTTGTACGTTTATAGAGAGATTTTGCCACACAACTCAATTTTGTAAAAAGATCTGCGGTTGTTAGAATTTAACGCAAGGCAGTTCAGACGGTGCGGAACTGCGTTCCGATCAGTATAAGTTGGAGTCTCGTAGCTTTGTGTACGCAGGCAGGGGAGGTGTTTGGAACGCAGTCCGTTCGGCTGAAAATGCACTTAATAATAATCATAATAATAAAAGCATGTTTAGAAGATACCCGCTCTGTGTCGGAGCTCTGTTTGTTAACAACGGACCACATAATATCTTTTTTCTATGGTAGTATCGTAATTTGTCCAGACAAATCACTATCTGATACGTCATCAGACCAACGGACAGCCAATCACATAATGTGACATCAGCACTAGTCGAAAATGCCTCTACACCTTCATGGTAAATCTGAAAATGTATTTTAGCCAACCACGATCAAGAAATCGCACATGCAGCTTTTAGAAAGTGCTGGTGCCACATATTGTTGATTTTATGACGGAGCCGATAGGCGTTGGAAATGTGAACTGGGGCCAGAGACTTTGGACATCCCTAAATTAGAAGCTGCACTGTCTCGGATTGAAGACCAGGTTATACTTTTCTTATAAAAAGTATAAGAATGAAGTAATTTTTGTGCCACTGTAAATAGAAAAATCTCACAGCTTTTAAATCCAAATTTTGTAAACTGCAAACATAATGTATATTTGAACAATAAATGAAAATCTGAAATGTTTGCCTCATAAACTTTATAATACTTTTTTTTTTTTACAAAACTGCATTCAGGTGTTTTCTTAAATCTCCCCTTCTCTTCACCTTTACTTTTACATTCTCAACTCTTAGCTCAGTGTTTCAAATGTGCCTTCAATCCAGCCAATCACAGACAAGAGGGGTCATGATGATTGTTCTAGACTCCATGCAATCAATTCTCTAAGAGTCTGCAGCCTGAGGCTCAGAACCAAAACATGTCACTGTGCTCTATACAGAAGAAAAATATATTTATAATCATTTAAAATATAAGTCTTGCTAGCTGTTATACTTTTAGTAAGATTCATGAATTATTGACTGAAACAGAAAAATAAATAGTGTAAACACTGCTGATTACTAAATCAAAATTTTCACCTGCAGAATTTTGTAAATCTCTCTTCATTGTTTTAACAGACAAAAAGAGTAGGATGTAGTTCAGGAAGATAAAAAACACACTGAAACACTACGTTGTTAACTAAATCTCTGCTCTTGAGATGAGATTTTGCTTTTCCTCTTTTCTTGCATTAACACCACATCCATCTGTTTCTTTCTTCTACTCCAGAAGCACAGCCTTGCGTTTAATATAGGTAGAAAAGACCTATTTCATCTGCTCCTCCTCCTTCTTTGCCTTTACCTTTGTAGCTAGACTAAAAGCCAGACGAGACATAGTGATGTCCAGTTTCTAACTGTTAACTGTTGCACTTGGCAGTGTTTTGCATTTTGACCATCTGCTTTTCTCTTATTTAACAGCTATGTGCAGGAACTACACTGAGTGGGTTGATTAAGTGTTTACATAAATGTTTTTTTAACATCATGTTTAGATTATTCATTAGTATGCAAAAAACGAGTTCTCAATCCTGACCATGTATGGCAGATTAGAAAAGAGAATTTTCATGTCTCATCTAAAGCTTTAATGAGATTCCGGTCATTACAGAAAATAGAAAATATTTGACAGCAACAACAAGTCAGTGAGATCAAAACATAGATGAGAGGGCAGATATTTTTCAAAAAATGTAAAAAATTCATTTAAAATCATGTAACAGCAGAATTGTTTTGCGCAGGAATGTAAACTTTCCAAATATTATGTAGTCTATACTTCAGATAAAGTGTCATTAGTTGCCAGACTGTTGGTATTGAGCTTAATCCCCTTGAAACTTCAGAGTAAGCAGTCTCTCTGCTCCGGTCAACACAAACTTTGATCTTTCCGACCTTAAAGTTCAAAAGCCCCTTTGAACAGGTCTCTGTACAAACCCAATCTTCTGCTTCCTATATGGTCTTTTCTCATCACAGTCAATGATCTGAAGCACAGGGAGCACAAAAACAACAGAAGCTCAACCTAAAAATGTTTAATAATAAATAATAATAATCGTTTTATAATCAGAAATACCAAAACTTCCATAAAATGTAAGCTATAAAGCATGTTGATTGACTAGCATAAGAAATGTAAAAAAATATATTTTTTAACAATTTTGAAAATGTCTTATGACCTTGATTCCACAAGGAACTCAATTTTTAGGGATAGTTACTATTATTAAAAGGGAAATTACCCTGCTGTAGCGCAAATGTGTATATATGTGTAAAAGTAATTTCCTGCAGCATGTCAGAACAACAAGTTATAGTGAAGACTTAGCAAAACACATGCATAGAAAAGGGTACAAGACGCTGGTGTCTCTGCAGACAGATTTTTTTCTTTTTTTTTGACACGTATATGTGAGCATTTGTGCATGGTCAGAAAAGAGCCAGTACTGCACGTCTTCTAACTTACCATACACACGATAACATACACAATGCGATTGGTGACGATATTTCCTGATACAAACCGATCAAAAGGAACAAGACAGACTTCTTTCGCCAACAAGCAGATGTAACTTCCAGTGACAAGAAAAAGCAGGTCCTGAAAGGTGACAGCTATCTCTTCTTGCAGCTTTTCATATCCTGTCAAGCACGAGAACGTAATCCGTCTGAATTCTTCAGGCATGAGAACCAGTCCTTCCATGCAGCACTGAGTGACACAGGTAGTCTCCACACTGGAAATAAGTCTGACCTTGCTGACATTCTGGGAGGTATCATTTCTCTTCCTGATGAACGTGATGCTATCATCTGACGGTTCTGAGCCCAAACTGCTCAAAGGACTGAAGACCTTTGAGGAATATGCTGTCCGTGATGTGGTGCCAAAAATACACAACTGCTCATCAAAGTATGAATGGATGGACATTGGTTTCGATGTCTACAGGACTTCAAGCTTGAAAGCTGAAGCAAGGTCAAAGCGAGGTCAGGCAGCGTAGAAAAAAAATACTAACCACTACCACCTATCAGGTCAAGCTTCCTGAGAGACAGTGACAACAAGAATGAGCTCTTTAAATAATTAGCAGACAAGACTGCAGCCATGTGTCCCAACAATGCCGTAGTTGTGACCAAAGCAGAGCAGGCACTTTCAAACAAAGCCATCAGCCTGGGAGGCTTAGTCAGTGCAACCAGGAATGAATCAGACTTGAGGATATTATTCACACATGCTACCCTATCTTGAAGCCAAGCAGCAGGCAATGTCTTTGAGCAGCACAGATACAGATATCCTTGTCATTGCAGTCAAACCTTGTAACACTTCTCAACATTTCAGGTTTGAAATTATGTGGGTAGAATTTGGCCAGGGTCAGTCCATCAATTGTTCCCTATTTATGACCTGGCAGAGACTCACTCCAGAGAAATTCCAGTGGCATACTGTTCTCTTTATGCATTCACCGGAGCCAGGATGTTGTTCTTCCTTCGAGGTAAAGACAAAGTAACTGCATGGCAAACATAGGTGTGTGCTGCCTGAGGTTATCCTGCACTCTCAGGAAATTAGCAATCCACTCATAATTGCAGATGCTGACCAAACATCCTTGGAGAAGCTTGTTGTGACAATGTATGACAAACACAGCAATGCTGGGCGGTCGATAAGGCAAGATTTGCATCCATGAAAAAGTATGGAGAAGCGCGCGGAGAAGCTAGATCCAAAAGCACACTACATCATCAGTAAAACATCGTGGAGGCAGTGTGATGGTTCGGGCGTGCATGGCTGCTGGTAATTCGGGACACTAGTGCTTGGTTGATGACGCGGATCTCAGGACAGAAGCAGCCCACTGAATTCTGAGGTGTTCAGAGACATACTGTCTGCGCAGATCCAGGTGAATGCAGCCAAACTGATTGGGCAGCGTTTCATAATACAGATGGACAACGACCCAAAACATACAGCCAAAGCAACTCAGGAGTTTATTAAAGCAAAGAAGTGGAATATTCTCAAGTCAGTCACCTGATCTTAACCCAATTGAGCAGCATTCACTTTAAGACTAAACTTCATACAGAAAGATCCACAACAAATGCAACCAGCCACTGCAGTAAAGGCTCGGGCAGATATTCGAGGAGAAAACCCAGCATCTGGTGATGTCCATGAGTTCAAGACTTCAGGGTGTCATTGCCAGCAAAGGGTTTTCAACCAAATATTAGTAATGACCATTTTGTTTTCAGTTATTTCATTTGTCCAATTACTTACGAGCCCATGAAATAAATGAAGAGAGATTATGTTTAAGAAATGCTTTAGTTTTTTCACATTTTTATGCAATCTTTTTGTTAAACCCATGGAATAAAAGCTGAAAGTCTGCACTTCAATACCTGAGTTGTTTTATTTAAAATTGACTGTGGTAATGTACAGAAACCAAATTAGAAAGAATGTGTCTCTGTCCAAATATTTATGGTCCTGACGGTGATACAAAATTGGTGTCTTTTGTATCAATAAAGTGAAAGATTGTTACAGCATCTTCGCCCCACTAAGAATACTACCGGTATGTACTTTTTCTGATGATAATTAATAGGCATTCCATTTTTTGTCACTTTACATTTCATAATAATGATTTCTGAAATAATGTGAGGTATTCTGATGATGATAATCAACTACATTTTTGTTGCTTGATCTTGTTGTTTCATTTTTCTTTCAGCTTTTCCTTCAGGGGTTGCCACAGCGAATCAGCTTCCCTCCATCTATGTTTCTTGTCTTCTCCATCTTGTACCTTTAACACAATCTAGTTTCATGTTTCTGTTCACTGCATCCATAAACTCTTTAGTCTTCCTCTAGACTTTCTGTCTGGCAGCTCTAGACTCAGCATCCTTCTACCAATACATTCACTGTCTCTCCACTTGACATGTCCAAACCATCTTAGTTTGGCCTACCTGACTGTCCTTTCCCCAGTGGCGCTGTCTATAGGCCTAACAACATGGCTGGTCTCACCACAGTTTTCTACGCTATATACTTCTATACTCTTATTTCAGCTGAAACTCTTCTATCACACATCACATTTGACACTTTCCTGCACCCATTCCAACCATCTTTTTCCACACTCCCAGTAATTTGGACTGTTAGATCCCAGACACTGAAAAAATCCTCCAGCACCTTCTTTTATATCTTCCCTGTAACCTCACTCTACAATTGGGTCCCTCTCATTCACCACACTTGTACTCCATCTACTGTGGCTCACTTCTATTCCTCTCTCCTTTCCAGGGCAAACCTCCACCTCTCAAGCTTCTTCTCCACCTGTTCCCAAGCTCTGCTAGGAATCACAATATTGTCTGGAAACATCATAGTCCACGGTGATTAGTGACTAATCTGTCAACCTGTCCATCACAATTGCAAACAGGAAGGGGCTCAGAGCAGTTGCCTGATGTAATCCCACCTCCACCTCGAGGTCAACCCTACAGCATACCTCACCACTGTCTTACAGCCTTCATACATGTCCTGCACTGCTCTAATATATTTCTCAGTCACTCCAGACTTTCTCATACAATATCACAAATTTTCCACCATAATTTACAAATAAATTCTTGAAAAATCAGACAAGGTGGATTTCTAGATTTCTTTCCTTATTTTATCTCTCATAGTTGAGGTATACCTATGATGAAAATGACAGGCCTTTCTAATCTTTTTAGGTGGAAAAACTTGTGCAATTGGTGGCTGACTAAATACTTTTTCGCCCCACTGTATGTCAGCCTCGCCCTCTTTACTTCCCAACCTAGCATACAGGTCATCATAAAACTCTTGTTTGGTCTTTGACTCTATTTTGACCTTACACTGCATCCCCCTGTATACTCCTATCTACTCTCCTCAGTCCTCTCAGTGTCCCACTTCTTCTAGCTAGCCTTTTACTCCGTATACCCTCCTCCACCTCCTCATTCCACCACCAAGTCTCCATATCAACTTTATTTTCTAATGAGACACCAAGTAAAAACCTACCTGTCTCCCTGATCACATTAGCAGTAGTTATCCAGTCATCTGGGAATACCTCCTGACCACCCAGAACCTTTTTCAACTGCTTCTTAAAAGTCATGCAACACACAATTTCTGTTGTTTGATGATGATCTTTCTTGATCATCATTAAACAGAAATTGTGTGTTGCAATTTCAGACTGACAAAGTAAAAGAAGTTCAAAATGGAAGTTAAAAACTAGATCATGGCAACTATGAAAGAAAAAAGGCCTTACATATGACAATATTTTGATAGTTCATTTATTGATGGTACACCTACAAATCTGGTGCACCCCTAGTGCAGAAGATATTGTCACTTTGAACTAAATATGACGGGGAAGTGAGATTCTAACATGAAAAGGATCAACTGCTGAGATTTTCAATTAAAATTTAAAATAAAATAGGCAAAACACAAGTTAAAGAAAGTCCACAGACATCCACTGTTTACATCTATTATTCTGACAAGTTAAAATAGTGTTTCATTCATTCATCTTTCACAGCCCTCTTCGTTATATTATTCATGCAGACTGAAATATTACTACATAAAACTTTTCCCAGATTTTCCCTAGCCCAACAGTAGATATATATATATATATATATATATATATATATATATATATATATATATATATATAATATTTCAGTGGCATATTGCTCCATTTACCTTGCGTATTTTGCCACAGTTCCACGGCTGTAGGTTCAGCCGTCTGTGGAAGGAATAGCAATGGCAAGGTCATTAGAGGGTTGCACCCTGGAGGAGAATGAAAGCCATCTCACAGTTAGGCCTCGTGCAGCAGCACAAAGTTTGATTGGCAAGCTATAAGGGACTGAGGCAACATCAGGAGAAAATGAAAGAATAATCCCAACTGCTCACCGCGGTAATGGCTGTAGCAAACCACCATCCATGTGTCACTCTTAATAGGCTAAGAACTGGGGCTGGCAGGAAGTAGGAGTCTCACATTACACCAACAATAAGAGGTCAATTTGGTTTTTACCCCGCAGAAATATGGTCCCAATGGAGGCTATGATAACTTTAAGGATGAAATGCAGTAATAAAACCTCAGTAAGAACAAAAGGAATCATACGTGTATATACAGTAGAGGCCCATTTGAGGTGAAACTGTGAAGTTTACTTCAACAGGGAGGTTGATGAATTGATGTTTTGTTTTTGTCTTGCCATTTAAACTCACAATCACACAGAATAAAACCCTTGTTTAAACAGATTATATAGGTGCAAAAAAAGTAAGGACTCTTGAAATAAAGGAAAGTGACAGTGATAAAAAAACGAGACACTAATACATGTTTATGTGCATAGTTGTCACTTATGAAACAAATTGATTTTTAAAGTCTTGTAATTTGCAAAAAGCCTGTAGGTCAGTATCTCCCTCTTTTCTACCCAACCTAGCATACAGATCATCTTAACCCCTTTGTTTGGTCTTTGAGACCTCTATGTTCACCGTTTGCTGCCTCTCCCTGTACTCCTGTCTACTCTCCTCAGTCTTCTCACTCAGTGTCCCACTTCTTCTTAGCTAGTATCTTACTTGATATACACTCCTGCGCCTCCTCATCACACCACCAAGACTCCTTATCAACTTTCAAGTTTAAAAACTCTTTTTTGTGCTGGAACATCCCATTTTGTTGAGACCGCAGGGCAAATAAACATTGAATATTTTTGTAACAGTTGAAGTGCATGGCCACCACTTTTTTAAAGGGCACGTGCACTCAGAGGGCCCTAGGGGTGCCTGAGCACCTGTCATTTTTGCCTTTTTTTTTTTGCATTAACCTTAATACATTTCTATTAGAGATACAAGAAAAAAAATATTCATTACAAACATCCCCCTCCGTCCCCCCCCCCGGTATTCTATTGAACATATTTTTATGTAATGTGGGGCTTCTGATCTGCCACTTTCGTCTTTGCGGCTTAGGGACAGCGAGAGAAACTGCTGCCCCATGGGGAACTGAAGAGACGAAGTGACTCTGAAGGAACTTGAATCTGAGAGTTCTGGTCTAACTAGTTACCATCCGCTAATTGAATGAGTTTAAATATGGTTCATATGTTAGGAAAACTTAGCTGTGAATCTTAATCTAGAACAAGAGTCACACTGGATCCAACTGTCAGGAACTAGAGGTGTAACAGCCAAAATGCAGGAAACGGGGCTTGGAGGCAGAAATGTAAACATTTAATAAATAAAACTAAACAGGACAAAAACCGTTGAGAAACAAAAAGCAGACAAAGCAGATGACCTGGCAATGCAGGACTGAACACCAGATACTTCCATACACAGAACTTTTACAGAAATAAAAGCAGTTGTGGATGATTACCATGAAACTTGAGTGACTGATAAAGGACAATAATATAAATAGCCTCCAGTGTTTAACTGCTTTGATGTCTTCCAAGTCTATGATAAAGTGAACAAACTCATGTTCACAATAATTTGTTTACATAAAGAAATGATAATCCTATCACTTTCACATACAGTAGCTGAATAATTATCCATTAGTAGTATATTTTGATAATTTTACTTATTTCCATATTGTTTTAAGGAAAAAAAATTTTTTTGAGCCCCTGAAGTCCGGTACACATCCCTGAAAGTACATCCATGCCAAAATTTGATGCTTAGACCATAAAATGCTTAATTTGTCTGAAATATCAATAAAGCCAGCCATCAGTAACTGGTAGTTTAGGATCCAATATGCATGAGACCAGGAATAGTTGGCAGAAACTAAAACATTTTATACAAAAACTGAAATATGAAAAAACCCTGGGACCAACAAAGGAGTGACAGAACAGAGCAGATGATCTAAAGGAACTGAAAACCAAACATTTAAATAGAATGAGGGTGATTAAATGAAGCCAGTTGTGGATGATCTACCTGTATGGAAGTTTTTCTGTAGCATATTAAAAATAATTGTATTATTTAATTTTGTATTAAATACACACAAACAAAATAAAAGTACATAATGTACATAAATATTTCTGAATAAAAAGTATATGCTTTAGAATGTTTCATGTTCAGTTAGATATATTTACTCAGCTATTCTTACGCATGTTGTATTTCTGAATCCTCACAAAGGGAAGGTGATAGGAGATTTCAACAGCACATTTCCAGAAAGTTCATCTAAGCAGTTTCCAAAGTCCAGATCAAACTCATCTAAGATTTTGTACTTTAGCTGAAAACCACTAAAAGCTAACATTTGCATTTGAAAGTAACACTACATCGATTATACTTGCTAATTTGAAGTATTTACTCGACCGTAATGTCATCAGCATCTATTTCCTCCTTTCTCTAATTTCATACAATCCTTCATAGAGGTTAGAGCTGGCCTAAAGGCTGAAGATTTAAAAGCTACAGACTTTAAAAGTCTCTGCTTTAAATAAAAAGGCATTAAGCATGGAAGGAGGCTGGAGAAGAAGTTGAAGGACCATGCAGGAAGTCTAGAATAGCAATAACCCTCAAACAACCCCACCTCTGCCCTCAAACAACCCCACCTCTGCGATTACCCCTCTTCAGCCTTCCTGACCATTGCAGACCAACCTCCCCCTTACCCCGTTCATCACCTCTAACCAGGTGAGATCTGAGTTCAAATAACTTCACCCCATGACGACAGCTGGTCCAGACTAGGTGTGTCCACAGTTTTTACAAGCTTGTGCTGCTGAACTGGGGGATCCTCTCCAACTAGTCTTCAACCTGAGTCTACGGCTGGAGAGGGCGTGATCATTGAGGAAAACATCCTGCATTGTTTCAGTTTCTAAGGAGAGTCACCCCAGAGAGCTGATCGAGTACAAGCCAGTCGCCCTCACCTCCCATGTCACAAAGACACTAGACACATTAGTCCTTCAGCTCAGGTGGATGCCCCTCCCCCCAGTTAGTACTTGGTGGGGAGGCAAAATGTGCTCTGATCTGGTTTATGTCTGACATTCATTCTTATCTGATCCATGTTGTGAAGCTCATTTGTGCTCAGCAGCAACAAGACCTTTACATCTCTGTCTTCAAATATGAGCCTATTCCTGAAAGTGATTGGTTGTTGTGTGGTTAATAGTTCCGAGTAGTTGTTGTAGGTGTGTGAGAGTGATATGCTCTTTGCAAGAGATGGGCTCAATCCCATCAGTGACACAGCACTAACCTCTTGAGAGGCTGTGAGTATCTAAGTGCTGGCCTTACCTACTGCTGCTAGGCAATCAGGAGTCCCATCGCTATCAGACTGGACTGCCTGCATCTTTAAGTGCCCAGAATGATAATAACACAGTACTATTAGAAAAACACACTGTTTGACAGACACCCACTGATCTTCTCATTCCATTACAGCAGAGTTATGATGTTCAACTTAGGCAACATGTTTATAGCAAAAGCTCTTCACAACGTTTTATTATTTCAGTAAAAAAGGTATTATATTCAACAGTTTATAATATATAAAATATAGTATATTTATAATACATTATATTATATTTTCAAAAGATCTTTTTTTTTTAAAAAGGCTAAATGATGTGAGGCAAAGCAAATAAACTGATTAGTGTGTGACGTCACATCAGTAGTTCAGTTTATCAATTGAGATAGCTGAAATAAACTGTTTAATTCTGCTTTTCCAAGCCAATTTCCCACAAAGGTTTATAAAAAGGCAAACAAGAATTTATTAGTAAAGTTAACAGGAAATAATGGTTTACTTCAACATGAACTTATCTGGTAATTATTAATCCTTTTTCCTGATTTGCAAACTATATCACATTTTGTACTCTCACCGACCACTTTATTATTACGTTGCTGGTACTGGGTTGGACCCCATTTTGCCTTCAAATATGCTTTCATCCATGTTCCAATATTCAATAAAGTACTGCACGTGCGTATTTTGTTTTGCTTTTAAGTGAAGCGGTCACCAAGTTTTAGACCTCAACGCTCCCGAGCGACGACACAGGCCTGCAACGGGTATTTTGTTTATTTAAAAGGGACATTTTTGGAGTTTTAAGTGTATTTATTTTCCCATTTTCTTATGGATTTGTGAACTACAATTTGATTCGTACTACGTATTGATCTTTGCATTTGTTTTTCCAACTAAATTTACATTTTATTAAAAAGACACTTCTTGTCTGAAGTTCTTGAAGGTGTTTTATTTTTAAGCTTGGAGAGGGTAACAGAGACAAAATTTTAAGTCATCAGATTCAAAGTACGTTTTGAAATTATTTAATTTAGGCGGTAATCAACTACAAAAAACACTTAGAAGTTGAAACCATAACAATCACACCCAGGGCCCCGCTCATAGTACTACAATATTTGAGTTGTTTACAGTTTCGTTTGCTACATGGGACGGGCGCTACACAATAAATGTTAATTGTACCCCCAGAAAACATAACATCTCCTGGAAGACTGTCTTGTTGAACCAGGGTGCTGTTACTTCCTGAATCAAGGAGGGCTTCATAGAGTTTTGTCTTCAATTTGCACATCAACTGTAAGTTTTTCCAACCCAGTGTCTGCAACATGATTCTCTAACTTACAGGTAACATTGAACAACACATATAGTTTTTAGCATGTAAAGTTGGACATTCATTTTTAAAGTGACACAACTGAACACAAACATGACATACCAATTTAGGTGGAACAGACATAGGTTTCACAAGTCTGGTTGGGAAGTCTCTCTGACCCGCAGGCTTACCCCAAGAAGTGTGTGGGTCAGGGGGAGTTTGGAGAGACTCTTTCAACTGACGAAAAGCAACCAGGAAGGATTCAGCCAGGTCCGCTGCTTCCTTTGATGTCTTCGAGTTTTGCTCCTTTATCCACGTACACAGTTATGGGCTCACCACCTTCAGGAACTGCTCCATAATGTTGGTGTCACCAATATGCTCCTTCGTCTTTCCACTAGGACTCATCCATTTCACATACAAGTCTTTGAGACAAACCTGTAGCTCTCTCTGAGTTTCTCTGACACCCACGGCACTGGAATGAAATCTCATCCGATATGTCTCCTAATGTATCTGAAACTTCTGTAACAGAGCATACTTGACCCAAGCATAGTCCATTGTGTCATCAGCATCCATTGCAACATATGCTGAGCGTGCTTTACCAGTCAATAAAGTAGCAAGGTGTAAGGCCCACTTATCTCAAGCCACCCGCAGGCCTGAGCGATTCTTTCAAAGGTGATTAAATAATGTTCAATATCCTCACCATCATTGTAGGGCTGCATTTTGGGGCTTTTCCATCCTGGGTACCTCTCAAAACTGGAGTGCTGATGTCCCGTTGACCTGTCTTGCGACGGTGATCCACTCTCCACTGCTTGAAGAAAGCGGGATGTGGAGCCAGCTAGTACTTCTGTCCACTCCTGACGGTCCTTCTGAACTTCATGCTGGAGTTGAACAAACTGGTGTTGGATCCTTCACCGGTCCTCCTGACGCCTGATCTCCTGCTCAGCCTTGGCATCTCGCTCTGCTTGCTGTTGCAACAGGCCACGAAGAAGACTATTAAGTTCAGCTAAATTGCTAACGTCTTCGGATTGGCCTCCTGCTGCCCCCGGCTGGTCACCAACATCCGGGGAAACTTCTGGGCGGCTCTCATTTGGAAGTTTCTTTTGCCTGGTTGTCATCTTTGTGCTGCCTCCTACAGGCCTACTATCCCACTTCTGGCACCAAAATGTCACAATGTGATATGACAAGAGTGGCCTGGTTTACATAGGAGGCAAATGACTTTTTGAGTTCAGAAACAGGTTTTTTATTCTCTGTTACACCTTGGCTGCACAGCTCACTCATGCTCTCCCCCTCTTTACACTGAGCTCCTTCTCTTTTATGGGCTCCAGTTAATTGGCTGGCCACGCCCAGGAAGGAAGCCATTTTAAACAAAAATTTCAAATAATTACAACAAAGATAGAAATATCTTGAAATAATACAGTTTAAGTCCTGCAAACAAAGACATACATAAATAAACAAACAACTCAAATAATTACAACAAAAGAAATAAAAAAAAAGAAATCCAAATTCTTTCCACTTCCTATGCCCAACTTTTAAACAGGAAGCAAAGGCCTTGGCCACCATTTTGTTCCTTGGGCACCAGGAAGAGAAGGTGAGAAACATGACAAAAATCAAACCAGTCTTAAACATTTGGTGTTTGTGCTTTACATGCATGATGTGTCTAAAAGTGATGAGCTATGACAGACAGGTGACAAGTAGATACATTTACTTTGTCACAGCCAGCATGGGGAACTCCTTGGCAGCTGCCAACCAAAAACTGTCCAAACGTAGATCAGCAAAATTTAGCTTGAGACCACGATCTTGTCTCAGTTCAGTTAGTTCCTCCTGCTCCTGTAAATTCATGTCCTTTCCATCAGCTGATGCTGAGCTGAATGGGTCCCTAACTCAGTCAAGGCAGTCCGCGGAGGTTGAAGGAAAATAAAATGACATCTACTCCTTAAGAGTTTTCAAATGTTTCAAACTACTATCTAACACAGTGCTACAGTATTAACATCTTGCCATTTATTGGTGAGTGGGAACGTTTCAAGATTGCCACTTTCCACATGTTGCTGCTAGAGTTGCACCTTTGAACGGAATCCGTTTATTTTATCTGTACTTTAAGCAGGTTTTCATTTGGGCCTTGCATTTGTGTGTTCATTTCATTCAGACGATGAAAAATATCTGCCAGGTATGCCAGCCTTGGACACCACTCATCACTTGCAAGCAGCTTTGGGTAATTGGACCCCTCATTTGTCAGAAACACTTTAAGTTCCTCTCACAGCTCATACACACGGGCCAGCACCTTGCCTCGCGACTACCATCGGACCTCCGTATGAAACAGCAAGGCTTTATGATCCGCTCCAATTTCCTTACACAATGCTGCAAATATGCGACTTTTCACAGGTCGTGACTTCACAAAGTTTACCATGCGCACAACATCATCCAACACAGGAACGAGGTCTGCTGGTAAAGTCTTGGCTATGAGGGCTCACCGGTGTAAAAAAAACAGTGCGTAATGATCACATCTGGGTTTTTTTTCCTTCACTCTGATTACAAAGCCTTTGGTGCGCCCGACCATGCTGCAGCTCCATTAGTGCAGACACTCGGCAGTTTTCACACTTAAGTCCTCATTTTTCCAGATATTCTGATGTCACCCGAAAAATGTCTTTTCCAGTTGTTTTTTCTGGCAAAGCCTTGCAAAATAGAAAGTTTTCTCTGATTATGTCTCCATCCACCAAACGCACATTGGCCAAAAGTTGAGTATGTCCACTTATATCAGTAGACTCATCAATTTGCAACGCAAATTTATTATGGATCCAGATCTTGTCCAAAATCACACTTTCGATGTCTGCAGACATCTCATTAATACGTCTGGAAATTGTGTTATCGGAAAGAGGAACTTGGGCTATTTCTTTAGCCGCTTCAGGACCCAAAATCTCATTTAAAATGGCTTTGCAGGCAGGAAGTAATGAGTGCTCTGCCACAGTGTGGGACTTTTTGGATTAGTTTAGTGACATGGTAGCTAGCTTTAAGGGCTCTCTAATTTACCTTTGCAGTTTTTCTCATGAAAGTTGGCTGTTTATCTGTGTGTTAACGCAGGCGAACAAAATATTCCACATTTTTGTTTTGAAGTGAAGGGTGTCTCGTTTGGAGATGGCGCTTAATTTTACTTGGGACCATAGCCTCGTTGGAGAGCTTTTCGCCACATACCAAGCACAACGGAGTCGGTGCCAAAATAAAAGTAAATCCAAATGAAAGATGGCTTTCATTGTATTGCCTCCCGCCAAAAACTTTCTTGGACGTCACCGTCTTTGCTTTTTTTTGACCTTCACTCATACTAGGGCCTTCATCTGGGTCCGGATTTTGTCCAGGGTCCAGTTCAGATCCAGAATTTTTCATCTTCAAAAACGTATCCATCACTTTAACCGTTTTCCTGTCATTCACAATGTCACCTTTAACGCCACCTGCCGCCGCATGCATGTGTCACTACTTAGCTTGACTCCAATTACAAAACTATTAGTTATCTGCTGCTGCCACCTACTGGTATGGAAGAGTACTGAAGAGTAATGATTATTCTGCCAGGCGCTAGACTGCACAGACACACAAATCGATAATTTCCCATGGCATACTTGACAATATCTCGCGGCACACTGGCACAGTGGTTGGAAAAACACTGATCTAGTGTATACAAACATTAAAAACTCATACAAAGCTGCTACCCTCCCCCCTGTCGGCAACTCTGATCATCTGGCTGTTATGTTAACACCAGCCTACAAACCCAGAATGAAGCAGGAAAAGCCAGAGATCAGAAAAGTCCGGATTTGGCCACAAGAAGCAAGTTTAGCACAGCATGACTGCTTCGAGACCACTCACTGGGACATTTTCAGGGAAACAGCAATTTACAATGATGTCACCGACCTGCATGAATACACAGTATCAGTTATTGATTACATCAAGAAATGTGTAGATGATTTGACAGTGGTCAAAACCGTCAGAAACAAAACAACCTGCAAACCTTGGCTAACAGGAGAAGTACGATCCCTCTTAAGAGCCCAGGACAAGGCATTTAAATCTGGAGATGCAGCACCATACTCTGGCAAGGAGAAACCTATCATGGGGGATTAGAGAGGATGAAGAAGCTGTACACACAAAAACTGAACAGCAACTTCATGTGTGAGAAAGATTCACGTCAACTGTGGCAGGTGTTTTCGAAACATCACAGACTATAAGCACCCCCTCTTGGCAATATGCCAGAACAACCGCTCTCTACCATAGGAACTGAACAACTTCTACACCCATTTTGAGGTAAAAAACACCACCCAAGCACAGATGCTCCCGCTGTAATCCAGCAACGCACCATTGCAGTTATCAACCGCTGAGGTGAGGAAGGCCTTCTCCGCCCTCAATCCACGCAAAGCAGCTGGCCCAGACAACATCCCAGGACAGGTTCTGAAAGACTGCCAAAAAGCTCCTATTATTACTCCAGTCCCAAAGAAGTCCAATCCAGCCTGCCCAATCAACCTTCGCTCCGTGGCCCTCACACTCATTGTAGCCAAATGCCTAGAGCGTTTGGTCCTAAATCACATCAAGAACAGTCTTCTAATAAATATGGACCCTTTAAAATTTGCATATAAAACAAATCAATACACGGAAGATATCATCTCCACCATTCACCACCTCACACTGTCACATCTGGATAGGAAAAACACCTATGCTAGAGTCATCTTCATCGACTTCAGCTCGGCTTTTGACACCATCATTCCACAGCAACTACTGGAGAAGCTGGGGCTACTAGGACTGAACACGGCAATCTGGAACAGGACGCTCAGCTTTCGACAAACAGACATCAAAGCCCATCTCAGTGAGCACATGTATACCACAAGGGTGTGTCCAGAGCACACTGCTGTTCAGTCTGCTCACGCATGACTATGCAGCTAGATAAAGCACCGACCACATTGTCAAATTTGCAGACGACACAACAGTGATTGGACTCATAAGCGACAATGATGAAGTCTGCTTACAGAATGGAGGTGGAGCAGCTAGCAGTGTGGTGTAAATCCCATAACATCCAGATCAAAGTGGATAAAAGAAAAGAAATGCTGATCGACTTCAGGGCACGCATCTGACTATAGATGGTCCTGCTGTGGAGAAGGTTGACGGTGTCAAGTCCCTGAGGGTGCATCTCACTAATGACTTGTCCTTCTCCACCAACTCCACAATGGTCATCAGGAAAGCACAAAAGCTCCTCCATCCCCTCCGGAGACTCAGGGAGGCAGGAATTCCAACACCTCGGCCCATCACTTTCTACAAGGGCACCATTGAAAACATTCTGACACAGAGCTTTACATCCTGGTTTGGCAGCTGCAACATTCAGGACAAACAACAGCTCTGTAAGATTGTTAAGTCTGCGAGCAGGATGGTTGGTGCACCTCTCCAGATTCTGGAAGAGTTATATGAGCAGCGCTGCTTACGCAGAGCAACTTCCATCATTAGGGACCCTCAACACCCCTCTCATGCCATCTGGGAAGCGGTTCAGGAGTATCAGCTGCAGATCTAGCAGGATGTTAAAAAGCTTCTTTCCACAAGCTGTGAGATTGCTGAATGGACTGTCCTCCTCATGCATTCATGCTCTCACAAACTCCACACCGCAATTAGACCCAATGGATTACCCCAACCCCCACACTACGTAAAGACACAATATATGCATACAGATTCTCACAACCAACCCCCCCTCATAAAAGACTGCTGCTAAATGCACATGGTCACTTTGATGACTGAAGACTGTTTGTTTATTTAACACTGAATGCTGGTTTCTATTTTATTTTATTGCTATTTTTATTCTAGTTGATTGCCATTTTATTGCTTAATTTCTTTGCACTGTCAAACTAGTAAGGAACAACTTTTTGTCTCACCTGTGTATTTCTCAACAAATACTTTGTGTGAAATAACAATAAACGAATCTTGAGTTGCTGCCATCTGATTGGCTGATTAGAAATTTGTGTCAACGAGCAGGTGGACAGGTGTGCCTTGTAAAGTGCCTGTATTGTATTTAAATACATGCCATGGTCTATTTCAACTGTATGCATGGCTTACCCTCAATAAAACCTAAAGCCTATAGGAAGTTTTCAAATTGGACTTGTCACAGATGCAAAGTCAGCACAAAAACTTTCCCCACTGACATGATGACTTGTAGATAGCCAAAGCAGAGAATTCAGTTCCAATTTCAATTAGCAATCCAGTGCTCCAATTCTTAAACTAGAGCTGCCTTCAAGAGAGAAAAATATTAACCTAAAAGTAATAAAAAGACACATAGTCTTAACCCTTTAACTTCAGTGTTTACAACCTTTCGACCCGTGTCGCTTTTCAATCGTTTATGTAATTAATGTAATGTTGATGTGATTCCAGTGGATTCCCAAGCAGAGAAAAGCAGCTTTGCGCTGATTTGCAAAACCTAACAGTAGTGAAGTGTTTACGCAGGTGATTCACGTTGATCCTGTAAACGGTTGAAGAGTTATGGTTGGTCAAAGAGCGCAACTGTTTTAGGTGTTGCCAGCAACATCCCCGGTGTTAAAGAGTTAATAATTCACCATATCACCTTTAATCAAGCCTACTATTAAAAGCAACAACAGATCTTTCCCAGGACCAACAACAACAAACCAGCAGTCTGTTTACCAACAAGATGATACTTCTGCGAGATAAACTCATGCGTTATCAGAGTGTGTGGATAGCTTATTAAACAAACTTGACTCCAAAAATTGATCCTGAAAACTACATGGAAGATCCAACATCATGAAGGCTCGTACCCAAGCTTTCTGTAAGATAAGTGAACTCCCTGCCTGCACACACTGTGTTTTTCCTAGGTTTGGATGTTGTGTGTTTTGGTAGCTGTGCAATTTGCACCCTGATATCTGAAATCTATGCTATGGTATTTTTATTTGTTACACTCTGGGAGCTGCTCCTGTCTTCATCTTGTCGTCTTAACAAGATATAGGGGAGCAGAGGAGGAGATTATGAAGTCAAAGGGAACAAGAGGAGATGGCGTAGTGTTTCCTCCCTTCTGCATTATGGATGAGTCTCGTCTACGGTATTCAATCAGCAGGCATTGGAAGGCTTGAAGGGAGCCCACAAGTGTTATCTAAGAAGGGTCTTTGGAACTAAAGGCTTGAGGTGAAAGGCTGAGACAGAGGAGGCACTAGGGCAGGGGTCAGCAATCTTTACCACTTAAAGGGCCCTTTGAATCAGCTTCCCACAGAAAGCCACAACACCTTTTGGAAAACCCGTTTTTTCCAGTGAATGGCATAATGTCACTCGTTTTGAAAGTCCCTGAGGAGACGTTCATTTTTTGTAACCTCTCTCATCTCCAATGAGAACTATTTCCCAAGGGCCACAAAACTAGGAGATATGGCGTGATCAACTAGCAGTTAATCTGCTTTTCCAATAATATTTTATCAACAAACAACTTTTTTTTATCTCAATCAGAATGTTTTTAGGCAAAAGCTTAGTTTATCCTGGAATGTCTTGCCACATTTGAGACTTTGTTTACTAATTCTTCATTACATATTAATCATACTGGTAAAGTCGTTGAAAGCAAACAAATCTGTACATTAAACCTAATGTTTTCTTCAGTAATATCAATTTTCTTAAAATTCCCCATCGATATCCAACCTGGCTCAGAACACTGTTGGGATTACACGCCGGCGAGATTCGTGGCAGTAGACCCAGGTCAATAGTCACATAAAACTTTACTCAGAAAATGTCTACATCTAGATTTTTTTGCTCTTTTACTTTTTTACCAAGCCCATTTGTTTTTTTTGTTTTGTTTTTTAAAATTATTTTTATGAACCTATGAGCTGATCATAGTCGTCATCACAGGGGACCCACTCCAGGGACGAGCAGCTTGCCTGGTTCCTGCTCACAAAAATACAACAGCTGGACGACCCTTAGAGGTTCTGCATGATGAGGCTTTTATTTACTTCTCATTTAACTTCATGAACATGTACTGTCTTTTTAGAAGTACTAAAAAACAGCTCTTATCTCATATAAATACCTATCAAATTTTGCACTACACTAGAAAATACAATTTGCTTCTTTTTTTTCGCCTCTGCATTTCCTGCTCAGTGGACAAACACACCACCCTCCCCTTCCCCAGTGCGTTCATAGATGCAGCAAGTCAATGATCAGGATGTCGATCATGTTATAAATAAACCCTGGAGAGGATCACAGTCACATGCAAATCCAAACAAAAAAAATTAGTATGAACTAAACACGCGATTGTGGATATGACTGGTGAGATGACCGAATCGCTTTAAAGCAAACTACAAAAGCCAGTTTCTTATTGGGAACCATTTTAACTGTCCTTCACTCTTTTTAACTTCTTTTTCTCTTCACAATTGGTCAATACACAGCACGGCAACCGCGCAGTGGTGCATGAATGGAAAAGAGCGCCAGGTGCAACACCAAGACTAGAAGAGACAACACTGGAAAAAGAAGCAAAATCCGAAACCACTTCACTTTAATTGATAATGTGAAAAGAAAATTTAGAGTCTGTAAGAAAACAATTCCATCTTGAACCGGCTCCACAACCAACCTGCACCTGAGAGAATAATCTCCTTAACAGTCATTACTGACTGAGAAACCAGATCAGCTTCACAAAGCTGAGACCCATTTAGTATTTTGAATGCCAACCTTTATTGTGAATAAAAAAATAAATCACATTGTGGGCATGCCTCAGCCTGTTTAAACCCGCCCACGCCTCGATCTGCAGAATGCAGCCAGGGACAGATGATAGTCCGCATTCACAGCCACAGACACGCCCCCTCCGCGTGTTCAGAGTGCTCCCTTCCTCCTACTGTCTCGTACATCCTTATTTATATCTAGGGGGAATTGGACTTGAAATATCGGATTGGGCAACAATACATTAGGATTTAAACACTGTCCATATAACCTAACCTGACAGAATCAAATTTAAAAGGATTTATGCTAGAGTAACAAGAAACATGTTTTCTATGCAACTGTAATTGTTACTTTAAAAAGTTAGAATGAATAAATAAATGAGTTATTTAACATTAAGGAGTAGTTACATTTGTGTTTCATTACATTTAGTTACATGCTGAAGTGGCCCTCGGTAAAAATGAGTTTGACACCCTAGTCCTATGGGGTTAAAGGCAAGAAAATTTTAGAACATGATAGTTATTTTATGAAACCACACAGATCCCCTGCTCAGGGATGAAAGAAGAGCTGCAGGTTGCAGACCCCTACACTACCATCACTACCATCAAAAAAGAGCGATTCAAAAATATATTTATACACAAACCAACGCAGCGTGTGGTCATTAATCGCTGAGGTTCCATAAAATCCATGCAATAGGTGACATCCAAGATAGAATTACAGATGTTTTATGGCTGTAAAAACCCATCACTTTCTACACTTTTCTCAGGCAGAGATCAACATTTTCCCACTTTTCTCTCTTGTTTAAACTCTGAGTTCAAACCTTCGCAGAAAAATAAGTCCAGATTTATAGAATGAAAACAAAGATCTGATCGGGATAGAAGATTTATTACTCTGCCAAACTGTACATGTGTGTCTCTGTACAGCAGGCATGGCATGAAATTGATTGACTAACAAAATTGATCAACAGCCAATCAGGCTTTAAGTCTTTGTATGTCAGTAAATGCAATAGTATAAAGTACCAAAGGTACACATAAGAATATATGAAATATAATTTATTTTCTTTAATATCTATTTCTAAAAATAAAGGAATTCCATAAATACAAATTAAAAATTTTACATGAGGACATTCCCCAACTAGTTATGCCTTTGTCACAAGCACCCTTACCCCTTACGGGGGTTGACCTGTAAGCGTGCCGTTGGTTTTTGGGTTGTCTGGGCCCATAGAGGGTCATAGAGAGGAGCACAGGTGTTTCTTGCAGTTACCTTGTGGCTCGTGCAATCACCTTAAGGGACATTATGAAAATAAAACATACCACGGTTGTGCGTGTGTTAAGTGTATCAGAATGTTTTTTTAAGGCTAATTACATGCACTTATGGTGCATCGCACGGGGTGCGCACGTCATATGTAAATGCCTTTAGCACGCCCACAAAAACGACACTTTTCTCATTTCTAGCAGTCAGGTTGCACAGGAGTTAACAGCTAATACTTAAACGGCTCTTATGGGGCCCTAGCTCAGTACGAAGGTTTTGTTGGGGGTGAAAAAAGGGGAAGAATCTGTAAGACACACCTTTGTCTCACCTTTATTTTACCCTTCCATGTTGTATAAGACTTTGCTGCAAAACATTTTCGCTCTACAGACTCAATGAGTGGTAAACGATCCTAAAATTTCGTTCGAGCCACCTGGATGCTCTTAACAGGTTTGCGCCTTTTTTCCTTTGCAGACATCCCATATCCACCTGTCAGGACAGTTTTGAGTAAGGTATTATGGTGATTATTAAAGCTCCTGCTTAACTACCATGATTCATTTAGTTGTCCATAGTGTCAACCCCTACAGATGTGGCCTTCCCCAACATTTTCTGCCTATGTTCTCCAGATGACCCAAAAAAAACAACTTAAAAAAACTCAGAAAATGTTTTGAGTTTGTTTTTGTGAGTTCCATTTGGATAACAGTGTCACTGTGTTTTCACATCCCCAGTATAAACAGTGGGAAGTGCAAAATGTAGAGGGAGGGGAGTGTGATCTGGCAGAAAGGCTTCTGATGGGTATCACGCTTTCTATCCAATCTGTGCTTTTTATCTCTAATTTTAACTTTCGAACTCAGTGGGAATCACACTCTCTGACGTTGGCGTCTTTTCTTTGTTATCTTCTCACTCCATTTCTCCACTTTTCTCCCGGTGGTCCTCTATTTACACAATCACCTGGATCCTTCTCACTCATCTTTGCCCCATTTTCCCTCTTGCTTCGTGACAAGCTCTTTCCTTCCCATCTCTTCCTCCACCACATATTTTGTGTCACCATGGAAACCGTCCAACATTGGAGTAACTTTACAACATAACCTTAATGTGTTAATTTAATCCAAGATTTACGTTACTCCTGAGTACATACCTTTTTGTTTTGGAAAAAAATTACCACTGTTTTAGGCTCGCAAAAAACTGATCCGACTTCACCCATATCTGTCTTTTTGCATGCACCTGGTACCTGTGGAAAATAACTTTTGGACATAGTAAACAACAACCACCAAAAAATGATGACATCACAGCGGGCGAAGCCATCCAGAAAAAATGAATAAAATAAATAAAAACCGAAACAAATCTGCCATGAATATCCAAAGGAAGTTTTAAAATTATTATGGGATAACCACAGAACCAACAGCTTAGCTGCCATTTTCTAGCAAAGTTTGAAATTTGGCGATTTTTACATTTTCCCAAAACATGAGAAAAACGTTTAAGCTTAGGTCTGACATTTTGATCACTTTTGACCTCAGGAAAGAAGCGGCCATTTTGTATTGTAAAAAAACATTACCTTTAGTAGCAGGTACATATTTAAACTCCTTCTTGGGATTTCAATTTATCAGCTTCTAAGTTCTCAAGCATCAATGGGAAGCAACTGGATAAAAATGTTGCAATTAGAAGTTGTACTTTTTAATTAGATTAGCGTGGTGAGCTAGCATAAGTGGCGTTCCTTTATTGATCGCATATTTTTACCAGAATATAACATTTAATTTTAACATTTAATACATGAATCGTTGGCTCAAATAAAAAAAACGGCTTGACACATGATATGAACATTTAAGGAATGTGCATGTGCTTTACAAAAAACCTCAGTTGCCAAGGACATGCAACCGTTTACTTCTGACGATTCTTCTAAAACTTACATAGATCTGGTCGTGATCGTAAGGTGACCAAAGCATAAAATGGTTGCTATGGAAATAAAAACAACAGAAAACCAGCTTGTCATGAATTTGTCACATCCAGCTTTGATCAGGGTGGCAGGGACGGCAGCCTTAGCAGGGTGTAGCAGTGACAGTGGGGGCAGGGAGCACCTTAGAACGCCACTCAAGGGTTTAATTTTTGTTTTATACTTTTGTAAAGACCCACTATGTGAGATCACAGTCAATGATGTTTAATACCAGATTCATCCGCAAGTTAACCTTCCACGGATAAAAAAACTGATCTTGGCTTGACATCAACAAAAATGTCTCCCAAAGCCTCTTTACTGTATATTTTATTCTAGCATCCTACCGTCTTTGTGGTACAGGTTGATCTCCACTTTCCTCTCCTCGGAGCCCAGCAGGGCTTGAGCCATCTGGGCAATGGCCAGCCGCTTGGTTTCAGGTCCGTACAAGAAGTTACAGGTGCACGGCTTCTGCATGATCTCTGCCCGCGAGTAACCACACATGTGGCAGAAGCCATCGTTGCAGAAGATGATGGCGCAGTTCTCCACTCTTGCATTGGCAATGATAAACTTACGACCTGTGATGAAAAGAGGAAAAGATTTTAAATGCCACAGAAAAGAAAGGGATCAAAGCCACAAACATACTGGGATGATCCAACAGCAAATATACACTTCCCTTCCAAGCTGATTTGACCTCGATTGAAACTTTTTTTTTAGCTGTATAACAGTAGACATAAGTGAAAAAAACCTGGTGATAACAGAGATATATTAAAAAAATTTGCTTAAAAAGGAATAGAAAGGTAAGTGTGAATGAAAAAGCTGACAGACTGGAGTTTATTTTATTATAGTTATGGAAGAAAATTTATTCAGCAAGTGACTTGCATGTAAACCTTGCATGCTTTTTTTGCTTCATGCCCCTTTTGCTGGTGTTTTTGGAGTTACTTTTGCTGTGTGTGTCTTTATTTTGAATACATCTTCATTTATGAAACACTTATTCTGCTTAATCCTTTATATAAAAGAAATGTTTAAAAAAAATGAATTTGAAAAAGTATTAATAGTTAAAGCCCCCTAAATGAACTAGCTCAGATCATTTTTCCTTTCCTGAAAAATTCCTATCTTCCCAGTCTTGGTAACCTTTTTTTGTTGCAACATTTTACTTTGTTTTCCTGTTCTTAATGTTTGTTCATAGTATTTTTATAGTAGCTACCAACCTCATTGTTGCACCATTTGTTGAACATTATTTCATTTAACTTGTTCTTAAATCCTTCGGGTGGGTGCCTCTTCCAGAGTTTGTTCATGGAGACACCAATATGCCATCTACATGCTTGCATTAACATGCTACTTACTTGCTATTTGGTCACAAACCCAGAGAGATTAATCAGAGTTTTAATTACATCCAACTTCCTTCTGCAATGCCTCAAAAACGTCTTTAGAAAAGCAGTATTTGGTACAAAATGCAGAGTAAGGTAAACCTAAGTATAAAAATGATAAAGAATCTATAGTAGCCTTTAAGAGTCCACACATAAAATGTTTAAGTGTATTTGTTTTCCTTTGAGCAACAGTGTGAACTGCCAATAACACATAAAAAGGTTGTAGTTTTCTGTAATTCTATTTAAAGAATTATTATCATATCTTAAGGCTGTGTCAGACAGCCGCTTCCAACACTGCGTGCATAATGCACGGATGACAGTTGGTCATACGTGAATATATGTGGAAAAGTTAAAACTACAGAAGTACCAAAAAACCACTCAAGGAACACGTAAATCAACACAGAAGATGAACCGCGTGTGATTTTTGTGCTATTTATATGCAATTCATTAGTGAATCATGTGTAAATGACGTAATTTTAACGTGATATTTGCGTTGTGTACAAGATATAAAAGTATTGGTGGTAAATGCATGAAAAGTTCATTATACATTTGTGGAACGGTCGTGGAAAGCCACAAATGTGCGTATGCATCTTACAAAGATGACACAGAAATGCTTAATTCTCAAGCGACCCAAAATTTTGAACAGCTCAAAACCAAATTCCCCCAAAGACCCGTTGACCAAAACCCCGATGGACATCTGCGCACATCAACGAATGACGAATGCAAGAAACACTTGTGAATTACGTATATTACCCATGTATCACCAAAGACCGAAATCAACCTAAAAATATCTACAAAAAGTTTCCCATTAAGCATGGTAAAGCTCGGGATAATCATCTTCATTTAAATTCTGCACAGTAAATTCTTCATGTTTGCTGTTCTGTATCCACTAAGCTGGAATCAGACAGTATTTATTCCAGAATCATATAACTGATTTAGTCATTTGTGCCACCATAGTGAAATGATTCCTGATTGAATGTTGAACAGGAAGCAATATTTTTCCTCACTGCTCACCATCTGTTTTCAGAACTTCTCTCTCATTATTCTTCAAGACACATCATCGATCTAAACTGCTCGTCCTGAATTAAACAGGCTGATCTCACACAAGAAATAAAGTGGCAGCGGGCCTGTTCTCATATTCATGAATACAGTGGCGAGCGTTTCTGTGGATCTACTTGATAGACTGCTTCTGTGAATTACTGAAAGCTGCTCTCTTAGCCTCCCAAAGGCTGAAAACAATGAGGAACAGGTACTAAAAGAGTAGAAATGTGTCCATAAAAGCATTTGGAGTGAGTGATGAAGACTGAAAGACCCAGACTATGTTAATGCTGAACAGTAAGCGATGCAAAATATGTGTGTGTGTGTGTGTGTGTGTGGGGGGGGGGGGGGGGTAATAGGTAAAGCAAGAAAAAGGCAGACAAAGCGGGTTAACATTACTTCAGAAATATTTATTCAAATACACTTTCTAGACATGGATGTTAACTAAACTAGTGTTAACTTAATCCTAAGGCCATAATGACAACAGCAGGTGACAATACTGTGCACCTCTAAAACTGTCCAAAGTCCAGTTTGCAGGCTCACACATCCACTAAAAAACTACCGTAATTACGGGTGTCATTTAAACATGTTCTGCAAATCAAAGATTACAAATAGACTTAAGGATTTGGTACTTTAATTAAATTGTGCAGTTTTGGTGTTCTTCACATCAATCGGAAGTGTTCAGATTGTGTTTTAAGATAAGATAAGATAAGATATTCCTTTATTCGTCCCACGATGGGGAAATTTCCTTTTTTTTTTTATAACCCTAAATATAGATGAAATTTCGAAGTTCCCATTGGACTAAAGAAAATATGCGAATGGTATATCCACAATAGTCAGAACAATTCTCCCAAACTGTATTAAGACGTAAAAACTCACAGATCAAGCAGGAACTAACATTTTATTCACCTGCTCTGTTTTTCGGCTCTTTTCTGGATTCATTCACTCTCAAAGTAAAAAACATTACAACTAAACTACTGTAAGCTATTTAGTAGAGGACTTATATCTGTAGTTTTTCATGCCTTTAATATTACACTCTATTAAAAATATTTTTTGTGTGTGTTGTCTGATGTTTGTAGATATGATAAACTGAGTTTGCATGAGTTTTGGAAAATCACTGAATTTCATAAATCTAATCTCCAAAGGGAGTGTATATTAAATGCAATAAGACAGATTTCCAAGAAACATTACTAAGTAATTTGATTAAAATCTCCAGTTATCTCAGAATATTTTTTGTGTGTGGCAGTTTTATCCATAACACTCCTTAAATAAACTTTTGAAGCTAAGAAGCAGGCAGTTAACGGAGAGTCTGGCTAACAATCCCCTGCTGTTTTAGACAAAAACATTGTCTCATTTTCCTCCTGCTTCACATAAACATTTTGGATCCAGACACAAGATCTAAGATGCACTTAAAGAGCGAGCCACCAACGCAGTCTGAATAATTCACTAAAAGAAGACCTTGGAGCTTTGCAGTCTGTCAGCATGTGTGTGTGGGTGTGCTTGCTGTTTGTATGACTTATGTATCTATGATTGTGCATTTGTGCTTGGAATCTCCCCTGCGTATGCACACAAGGAGGAAAGCCTGTGTGCTAGACATACAAGTCCACACGGCAGCTCTATGCCTGATAACCCCTGGTTATGGGAGATAAATACAAGACTGTGAAGATAGAAGAAAGCGGCAAGTAGATTAAAAAAAAAGACAGGACTATGTGAGTGTTTTCTGATATAGACATTTCTGTGGCACACTGGAAAGAGCTTTCTTGTAAGCCCTTACCATCTCTGATTGTGCAATCACCATGGAAACTGAAGAACTGACACATGTTTAGATTGCAAATGCAGATAGGGATTTTGAAAGGCAAACGCTTACTATTCCACATGTGGAAGGACCAGTTCTGCATCATAAGGCAATCGTCTGTAATAAAAAAAGTTGCATTAACCCAGAGAGCTTTTCAATTTAACCACATTTCAGCTGAACTGAATATGTCAAATTTACTCAGTTGAATTATTTTTGTGTGTTCAGTGTTTTGCTCCATTTATTTCTTATGTGCAAAGAAAATCTTCACTTCTGTGAATTCCATGTCTCCGGTTTCATATGTCACCATGGAAACTATGAGAAAAAGGTCAGTGGATCTGCAGAAATGTTCACCTTCACCTCCAAGCAGAAACAATGATTCACAAGTTTGTCAAAAAGGTAGAAGGCTGTCCACGAGGTTGAGGAGTTTGTTTCTAAGAATTTTTGACCATTCTTCTGAAAGCGCATTGGTGTGGTCACACACTGATGTTGGTGGAGAAGGCCTGGCTCTCAGTCTCTGCATTAACTCATTCCAAAGGTGTTCTATTGGGTTCAGGTCAGGACTCTGTGCAGGCCTACCACTTGGTGGCTGTGTTGCTGTTGTTCCCAAACTCTTCTCTTTTGTTCTGACAGTTGACTGTGGAAGATTACGGAGCGAGGATATTTCACCACTGGATTTGTTGCACAGGTGGCATCCAATTGGTCCACCCTGGAATTGACTGATCTCCTGAGAGCGGCCCATTCTTTCACAAATGTTTGCAAAAACAGTCAGCATGCCTGAGTGCTCGATTATGTACACCTGTGGCCAGGCTAAGTGATTAAGACACCAGATACTGATCATTTGGATGGGTGAGTAAATATTTTTGGTATTCTTTTTTTTTTTTTTTTTTTTTTTTTTTTTTAACTTGTCCTGTCCAAACATATTTTTGGTATTCTAGAAGGAGGATGCCTAGTTTAGCCTAGTCTGTTTAGTTTAATTTAGCAATCAGCTATTGTATTTTCTTACTGATTTTAGGTTATATACAATTACCGGTGTGAAGCCGATTGAGACAACTGTGTTCTAATATTGGGCTATTTAAATGACATTGAGTTGAATTGAATTGAAAATAATGTACAATGACATGGAGCAAAACATGACAGTAAAAGTTTCTTTAACTCCCCACGTAAAATACCTAAGTTGGGGAATTTGTGATAAACTCAGTAGATGTCATAAACACATTGTTTGTTTCACTTCACAGATTTTGGGATAGGGATGTAATTGTATTGAGGTGATTGACACAACCTATTTAGTATTTTCCACATAAAGGTCTCACTGTGTTCAGTGTCTTACTTATTGGGCCAAAACCAAAACATTGTAAAAGAAAATCCTTTTCAGTTTGCCATCAACATAAAGATTCAGTGGGTATAAACAGATGATTTTGCAAGTCATACAAGTTCATCATTCAAACAGCCGTAAACACACAACGTCACTATAATGTATTTAAAGCAGTAGACAGTCAAGTGTTGCAGGTGAACTTGGTGAGTCTCAAAGTGTCATCAGTAGACTTGCATCAAGACACAGAACTACTGTCCGAGTTTGTGACAGACCCAGGAGAGCAGCCCTGCCAAAGACAGACCACAACCAGGTCCAGAACCTGAGGAGCTCTGCAGTCAGAAATGGTTTAGCAAATCCCACACAGATGAAGCCCTATTTAGCAAATGTGAGGGGTACCAGGATTTCCAGACTAACCATTGACAACAGACTCCACCACTTTGACTTGATCAACAGACGACCTTTGCAGGTGACTCCACTGACACTAAGATACCACCGTGACTGCCAACCGTCAGTGGGCAGAAGATAATGTGACCTGAACAATGCACCAATGCTCTACTGTTCTGTTCACTGATGAGTGTCAGGTCACCTTGCACAGAAATGATGGTCCTCAGCGTTGCTGGAGAAGATGTAGTGAGTGATACGCCAAGGTCAACATGGTCCCCAGGGTTCTTTAAGTGGAGGAGGAGCAACAGTCTGGACACGCATCACTAGTAAGTACAAAACCGATTTGGTCATTGTAGATGGTTTAGTCAGTGCACATTCTTTCATCATAGAAAAACCATGATCCCCCAATTCCACCAGAGCACCCCAAATGACCCCTGACCTGAACCCAATAGAGCACATCTAGGACTGGGAATGGATCATTGTACCCCCGCACCTAAGTGGCCTAGCAGAACTGCATGTAGCACTTTTGAAAGACTGGAATGCCTCAGAACAACATCATGAGGCCAGTGAGGAGCAGGAGACATCACTGTTGAGCTGTAATTGCAGTAACAGGTGGAAAATACTACTGACATGGTCAATGTGTGTTATTTGGGACAACTGTATTATTGTGTCCATATTTGGAGTAATACTTATCAAACTAATAAAAATGCTGTTTCTTTTCATTCATTATTAGTAAAATCAAAGGGAATTTCATGTATTTCAGACACAATAAAAAAAGACTCAATATCCCTAAATTATTGTGAGTAGTGCATTTAGATTATAGTAACTGTGTATTTTCTTTCAGTTACAAATCATTCATTTACAACCTATTACAATTTTTTGTTTTAAAATTGTTACAAAAATCAAAAAGCTTTTGTTGCCACATCTTATAAACATGCATCCAGATGTTGTGACCCACCTATAGGTCTAGTTTGAATATGTCACTTGTCGGTTTCTACTGTCTGTTTCTACTGTCTCTTCTTGTAGTGCAACAAGTCAATCTGCATATTGGGACGAGGAATGTTTTCTCTAAGACAGGGAGTAGGAAATGCAGAGCTTTCCAGGAGGAGTGATTCAGTGAACACGTTGGTGTGGGGGGGAGATTTTGTATTCAGGACAGGAGCACAGAAGGAGAGATGGTGGACTTGCAAATGGGATGGAAATGACTGGAGTGAACACTTTCTTCTTGTTGAGGCACGCAGGGGGAATACATTAGTAAAATGATGCAGAGGTTAGAGGGGTTGGGCAGGGGGCCAGATGAGGGCCAAAAAAGGGAATTTTTTTAAAGGGGCCAAAGGATGATGGCTAAGAAGAGGGTGAAGGGGGGGAGCATTAGATAAAAACCAAACAAAAAGTTAATGGTGACACTTGAAACAATTCAGACAACTTTAGTTTTCTCATTTTGTTGCAAGTCTGTTTCCCTATTATCTTTAATTCTAATTGTATTCTTCAAATTATAAACTCAAATGTTGCAGTTTTTTGTTAATTTTCTAAAATGACTAAGTTGAATTTGGCAGCTGGTTGAAGAAGCTCTGGCTGGTCTAAAATGATTCGCATCTCTCAAATTATTTTAATTTATTCAGTTTGGTTTATTTATAAACAAGGTAATCTCAAGATGCTCTCTAGCAAATGCCAGAAAAAACATCAAAGTTGAGTTAAAACCCAGATGATTCTGTGCAACTTGCATCAACTGTGTCTTTCAGTGAGAGGTAATACTCACTCCTGGTATGAGGTTGGGCACTAGTGACCTAGTGACATGGAGGGTAAATGTCCAGACTGACAGGACTAAACTTCAGTGGAAAAGATGTCAGGCAGAGTTTGCTCCACCATAGTTAATTGTGTAATCCCTGAAAATGACCTTTGATCCTCGTTATTCCATTGAAGAAACTTAATGGCCACACCAGGGTGTTATAAGGTAGTTATAAATCTATAATAAATATAAATGTGAAATTGACTTGACTACGTGAAAACAAAATATTTGTTCTCAAGGGACTACTGTAAGATTTTAAAATTCACGTTATTCAAACTCAGAAAGAATTCTACTGACTTTTTGCTTTGACTTTGACTTTTTGCTGTCCATTTCTGTGTTTTCAGAAAATCATTCAGAAAACAAAGATTTTTTTCTTATCCTTTACTGATGCTGTTTTTGTATACTTTTGTATTTGTTCCTAAATTTTGAGAGCGGATGCTTTGTGGTAAGTTTTCTGTTGTCTAAGCAAGTTTCTGTATTAACTTTACTTTCACCTTCATTTCTACTTATCAGTGTCTAAACATGCTTTAAAATGATCAAGAACACATATTAGTGAGGCACGATAATATTGATTAATGGTAATTATCTGCCAGATGAACAATTATGACTCCATTCTGATAATTCAGGTAAGTTAATATTTGCCTATAGAATGGCCGCTGTATAAAACTTCAAATTGCAGACTTGCACTATGGTTTCGTCTTGACAACTCTTACTTCACGTCTCCTCATCACCACGCCCATCCTTAGAGCTTATCTTGCATGTAAGTGATTTCACAGCTGAACGCCTGCTAGAGGCCCCTCGAACAACTTTGAGCTCTATTCACACTTTAATGTCATGCCACGAAGACATCGACATACATTTGGCACATTTTCCACATATGAAAAGTTGGTCTTTCGTGATGCATGCGTGATATGCGTCATTCATAAGTGTTTTTGCGTTCGCCATCCGTCGATGTGCGCAGATGTCCGTTAGGGGTTTCGCTGTGAATTTGGTTTTGAGTTCAACATTTTTGGTTGGTTGAAAATTATGCAGTTCATGTGTATTTATGTAGTTTATCCACAAATATCATGTAAATCTCACACAATTGTGAGTGATTTTTTTTAGATGCATACAAAAATTTGTGACTTTCCATGACCATTCCATGTAAGTCCTACAGATTTTTCACGTATGTTTCACCGATGTGTAACCTTTATATCGCCTATATGCTGCACAATGACGTTGAAATAATGTAATTGACACATATCACTACTGAATTGCATATAAACAGTGCAATAATCACACACAGTTCATATTCTTCATTGATTTACGTGTTCTTTGCGTGGTTTATTTGTACTTCTTCCGTGGTTTTAACATGGTTCATTTGTGATACATCTGTGAAAATTCCAATTCAAAGGTCACATCTTTTCTCACTTTTTTCACGTATATTTATGTATGACCAATTTTCATCCGTGCAATATCTGCATGTAAAACAATTATTAATGATCATTAATAATTGTTTTACTACATTGCACTTTTTGGTCAAACAGAAACAAAGAACTGATTTTGGGCCCAAGTACAAATAGACCAGGTCACCTGACCTATCAAACAGAGCCAAATCTATGAAAAGAGTGTTAACAATTTCTTACTCTTACAATAATCCTAATCTCCAGTTCTCCACACACACAGTGTGACTACAGTCATTAGATATTTACCTTATTTCGAAAAATTAGAAAAAATTCCAAATGACGACTGAAAAAACCTGCAGTCGTGCACATTGGGAAACTCACAATGACAACAGAAATAATGATGTACTCCTTTTGACAGAATTGCTCAGTTTGAAAAAAATATATAAAATGTATTAGCCAGCACAATATTTTATTTCAAGATCGTGTATTTTATTCAATACAGCTCCAATGCTGCTGGAAAATGCTGATGTGAGCATTGTGACAGTAAGAGATGACAAGATTTGAATCAAACTTTGACAAGTCCAAGCATTTGTTTCTCTACACTGCTAGGAAAAGAACCTCATGGTGTATAAAACAATCTTTCAAAAACACAATGTTTTAGCAGGGAAGTGTCAAAAAAAGAAGCTCTTGGCAACATGTTTTCTGTGTCAACTCTAGGTTATGAGAGATGATTTGCACACTGTGGAAGCAGGGCGTCAATGATGCTGCTCAACAGTATATTTTCAGTGTTACATTTTAACTAGTACTGTGTGGTAAATACAGGAACTTATTTGGCAGGGTTTGAGAGACTGAACATCATCACATACACCTCCAGCATCTAAAGACCCTCTGTCTCAATGTAGATGACTGAGAAGAATCAGCACATGAAAGGCTCCAGACGCTGTTGATTTATCTGGCATGCAGCTCAAACAGAGTGCAGATTAGCTTATTTCTCATCATACATTTTAATCATCTCACTGCATCAAGCCAAAGTCTCACCACCATTTTACTGCCAAAGAAAAAGGTCAAAGCACATCATTCAATGACTACTGATTAAGTGAGTTGACCTACAGTGACTGACACTTACTTCTGTTATTTGAGAGACGAAGGAGGTGAAGGAGCTCATAATGTCAGAAATCTCTTGTACGTTTATGTAGTCTGAGTTGGTCTAACTTCTCTATCTCCTTTGCTCTTTACCTAGGCAGTTTATTGCCCATCTGTGGAAGAGAATTCTAAAATTGTTCAATAAAAGACCACAATCAGTGCAGGTTGGATTTGACACCTTCATTGTCGTCACTAGTTTCCTTTAAGTTTTCCCAAAGCCTTCTATTCTGAAGACATACCACTGCACCTCCATTAAACACCAGAAATCACACTGTACAGTAAAGAACATAACAGTGGTACATATATGATTTGATTTGAAATGGTTTATTTTAAGCAATCAAAGCAAGGATAGTGCACAAAATAATAAAATCAGCATTTTTACATTCATACAAAGATATATCAAATTTAGGATTATTTGACATTAAATCAAAGATTGATAGTAATCCCACACCTGTTCTACCGTACCATTTTCATTAAATGATTTATCATTATCTGGTTCACAACATTTTATCATATATCTCTGCCTTACCACAATGGCGGGTTTTTATATGGGCGAGGTGGGCAGTCGCCCAGGGCGGCATGTCACAGGGGGCGGCATTCCTCAGGGTGCGCACTTCAGCAGCATGCTCGCTATATTACTTATGAGGAAGTAGCTCAGCAATAGAGGAGACTATCAGCTTTTACTTTGACCGGCCTGCATTTGCCAGGATATTGTGCTTTTATTTTGACACAACTGATACTAAGCATCGCACCGATGTCTTCATCCTCTCCCCTCTACACACGTATGGTGCAAAAAAATAAATAAAAACAAGTAAACACAACAGGATGAAATCAATAAGTAAAACGTAAGTAAAAAGTAAAACAATGTATAAGAGCCACATGAAAAGGCACTTAGGCAAAAGAAGAACCTGTGTTCAACCCAATTTCGACCAGAGCAGGCAATGGGAATTATTTCCCACAATGTACCGCTCCGACACAGCAGACTACGGTGGCCCAGAAGGGTCACAACACAACACATTAACTTTACACACAACACATTAACTTAACACACAAAACATTAACTTTTCACACAACACATTAACTTTACACACAACACATTAACTTAACACACAACACATTAACTCAAAACACAACACATTAACTCACAACACAACACAATAACTCACAACACAATAACTCACAACACAACACAATAACTCACAACACAACACATTAACTCACAACACAACACATTAACTCACAACACAACACATTAACTCACAACACAACTCTCTTTCTTTGACATGGAAGATATTGCTGGTACCGTAATTTCCGGGTCATAGAGCGCACCGGATTACAAGCCGCACCCACTCATTTTCACGTATTAAGCTTGCTTCTTACATACATAAGTCGCGTCAGTGTACAAGCCGCATGCATTACGCAACGCCGCCAGCCCGACAAAGCAAGTCCTGACTACCAGATTGGATGCAAATGTGGAAGGAGACAGTCTTGCGTCAGCTCATGATCTTGAATACACCCACTTCTGCCAAACAGCATGGATGTGACTTCTGTTCACAAGTTCTTCAGTTATGTTTTTTTTTTTTACTTACTGAAAATTGAGGTATCATACATAAAATTACAAACAGTAACCATATAATCAACATTACATCCCTCAGTTATGATGAGGAAATTGACCTCCGCAATTCCCCATTTCCCATGAGTCTTAGGGGCTAAAGGTGGGGCCAACGCCCGGGTCGCCGCGCTGTTGTATGTGTTTTAGAATGAGCAAGGAGCAGCAGTGGATGGAGGGGCGAACGGGAACAGCTCTCCTTCCGCTTGTGTCGCGGCAGCGTTATGGTAGTAACAGGGCTGGTTAAAAAAACACACCAGTAAAATAAAGCAGCGGCGACTGAAGAGCACGCGCCTCAGCGCGGCGCGTGCGTCAGAAGTTTCCTTCCACAACAACCACTGTTTCTCCACGGACACCTATGCCCTCCGCGCTCGCCCCGCGCACTCCTTGTCTCCCCTTCCTATCTTCTCCGACACCCCTGGCCAGGCCGGCTCCAGAGAGTAGCGCTTCGTCCCCATTGCGCCAGTGGACGGAGCGAATCGTGTCTGTGCGGAGCAATCGGACTTAATACTGTACGTTTTGTGGATGAGGGGCGGATGCGTTGTTACGTTTGGGATCCTTTAGACTGCCATTGGTCCCGCAGCTTTATGTGAACGAGCAGCAGGAGAACATGTCTCTAGCCCACACGGCGGCTGTGGGTCGGTGTGAGCTTTTCAAAGTAAAATTCCGCTCAGTCCTTAGAAACCATTAAAACGATCACGTCAATTTGTGTTTCCAGTCGTGTCCCGACAAAATAAAGGCTGATGTTATTCCCACATATTTACTTGCAGCCAAGCTGCAGATTGCAGCTTTTCCCACATGGATTCATGTTCATCCAGGCTAAATGTTGTTAGCGCCTGTTAGCCTTCACCTAACTGTACCGTTCTGCCACAAAAACGCACTGACCACACAGATTAAAAATAAAATGAGTGAACAGGCGCTTCATAATAACCATAACATAACGACAATTAACGTACGTTTAAAAGATCATCTCGTATATTACGGAGCTGCTAAATAGATGGGCTAGTGTCACTATGACTCTGAGGTAAATTCACTCCTGAGCATGCGCTGTTCTCTCCGTCACGCAGCTGACCGGCTTTTCCAAACCCGTTGGTGATGGTGGATTTTTTCACGCTGCTTTTAACGATTGCTTTTAACTTGAAAGCTGCGTCAAATTGTAGTGGCGATCACGTGCACATTGGATCTAATGGCACCAAAGGATTCTGGGATGTGGCCGGGCATGCGTGTTTCTTTTTGTTGAACCATGACTGAAGTGTCTAAGACCTGGTCAATTCCATGCTGTCTGGCTGCTTAAAGGTGTGTTCAAAAACAAATGACTTGTTGCTTGGAGTTAGATTAAGTATCCAACCCGTGCTCTGAAACTGATAATACAGTCATGGCAGCCTCCAAACAAATCCGTAAATTAGCAGCGTCACTGAATAAGCCGTGGGGCTGTGAGCGCAGGACAAAAGTAACGGCTTATAGTCCGGAAATTACGGTAACACCTAAATACCACACACTCTTTGACATACCGTAACTCTTTGAATGTTTATGCAATCAACATAATTGCAATGGATTTTGACACTGAAAATTTGCTTTACTTATCGTGTTTACTAACTTATAGTGTTGCATAATGGCCAAAATCTGCTTTTGTCTGCTAGAATCCACTAGAATTTCATTCAATGTTTTTGGAACGATTGAAGAGTTACGGTAGTCAAAAGAATGTCAACACTGGAGGTAAAGCCAACCGCCCTGAACAGGTGGCCAATCTGTTGCAGGGATGATTCATTATTCATACATAGTCCATCAAGTTGTTTCTTTTATAAAGTTCAAAATTCCTGTCCTCCTTTTAAACTTCATTTGTCTAGAAAACTGCTGTCTGTACCTGTGATGACCATCGATTTTAGTAGAACGTCCACAAATCATGAAACAAATGCAAATTTGTGCTCTTTACTACAGGCCGTGTCACACTACTGCTACGTACAACCTGTGCATTTTCCACGTATTAAATTTCAGTATTTTGTGATGCATCCGTGGCACATGTGCTTCATGAGTGTTTCTTGTGTTTCTTCTTCGTCAATGTGTGCAGAAGTCCTTCGAGGTTTTCGGGCAACGGGGTCGGGTCTTTACGTGAATTTGGTTTTTGTATGTGTTCCAATTTTTTGCATGTAAGGTGGCAGTGTAAGGTGCGTCTATGAAGTGATACTTATACCACCACATTGCACACTAAACACACAAAAAGTTGCATATGAAAATAATAATTACAGTGGTGGACAAAATTGTTGGTACCCCTCAGTTAAAGAAAGACAGTCAACAATGCTCACTGAAATGACTTGAAACGTTCAAAAGTAACACTAAATTATAATTTATTGAAAATTAAATAATCAAAATCAGCCATTACGTTTGAGTTGTTGATTAACAGAATTATTTAAAAAAAAAAAAAACTAATGAAATAGGACTAGGCAAAAATGATGGTACCCATAACTTAACATTTTGTTCCACAACCTCCTGAGGCAATCACTGCAATTAAACGGTTTCTGTGTTTGTCAATGAGCCTTCTGCACCCGTCGACCGGTATTTTGGCCCACTCCTCATGAGCAAACTGCTCCAGCTATCTCAGGTTTGCCGGGTGTCTTCTCCAAATGGCATGTTTCAGCTCCTTCCATAGATTTTCAATGGGATTCAGATCTGGGCTCATAGAAGGCCACTTCAGAATAGTCCAACGCTTTTCTCTTAGCCACTCTTGGGGTTTTTTGGCTGTGTGTTTTGGATCGTTGTCCTGTTGGATGACCTGCGACTGAGACCAAGCTTTCTGACACTAGGCAGCACATTTCTATCCAGAATGCCTTGATAATCTTGAAATTCATTTTACCTTGCACAACTTCAAGACAACCTGTGCCAAATGCAGCAAAGCAGCCCCAAAACAGAACTGAGCCTCCTTTATGTTTCACAGTAAGGATGGTGTGTTTTTTTTTTTTAATTCTCTTTCAATTTTTTTTTTCCGCTTAAAAAACTTTTTTTTTTGCTTCAAAAAATATTATTGCGTTTGCAACACACAAAAAACATACATATAAATATCACTTACTTTAAAGCCTGTTACTATATCTGTGAGTCACACTGGTTAACATTTTTGGCTAAAGATGTCCTGAATTGGTTTCTAGGTCATTGAATTGGATCATTTAAAATGAACTAAAATCAACTATGTATTTTATCAGCAACCGCAAATTATGACATGAATTGAATTGTTACACCCCTAATGAATATATAGTCTGAGTGAGAATAAGACATTTTATTCTGTAGCCAACAGCCACATCAAAATAATAAACTGATTATTTTAACATTTGAGATGATTGGATGTTTAGGTTTTAAAGCTCAAGCTGAAAAGTTTTGGTTATTTAATTGCTTTAATAATATCTACTTAGACAATTTAGATTATTTAATTTTATTTAATTTAAAAGTACACTGAATTAAAACTCGACAGAATTTGAAAAAAATAATTAAGTACAACCCTAGTGTCATGGGCATTTAAATTCCCCGTCAAACTTCTTTTACGCAGCCTGGAAAGCTTTCATGCAACATGGCACTTTTCACAGTACACAGCAGTCCAGTTTCCCAACAGTCGTTAGCAGTGATAATACCATAATCACTGCAATCCTTAATGGGATGTTTTCCTCTGAAGTGTCTCAGGCTTCAGTGTGTGGAGCGTCTCCTTAGCCTTAACGAGGTTATGCAGATTTATGCAAATGAGGACTAATCCTTAGCACGCTAGGGACCCTGGAGCCTTTAAGGCGGATGGCTGGTCCTTTTCAGTGTCGATGCTGCTGAGGTGGCACAGAAGTGGATGGAGGAGGCAGTCCAAACCAAGCAAGTGCCAGACAAACTGAGTGGAAAAAAAGAAAAAAAAAAGGGAAAGACTCCTGCAGAAAGGTGACATGACTAATAGGAGGATGAGAGTAGGAGGCAGCTGCTGGGAGATAAAGAAGAGACAAATTGAGGTGCAGACAAAGGCTGGGGGGGTGGGGGTGGACCAACGTTGCTGAAGTTACTGATGTTCTTCTGCAAGCAGATTTAGGTATGTTTCCAGAAAACATAACTATCAAGCAATCATTTTAATAAATTAAAACGTACAGTTTAAATTCTGTCACAACTACTTATCGTAATTTATAGTAATATATATTAATTTGACTGAGATTGTTCTATCTCCATAAAACCATTTTCATGGAGTTGTACAGTATATTTTTGTTGTTTCTCTTTTGGCTTTTCCCATCAGGGGTCGCCACAGCGAACGAGTCGCATGGTAAACTTGGCAATGTGTTTTACGCCGGATGCCCTTCCTGATGCAACCCTCTCAAAGCAACCGGGCTTGGGACCGGCACAGAAGTAGAGAAGGGAACAGGGAGCAGCCCGGATTCGAACCCCGGTTTCACGGTCGGAAGGCGCCGCAAACCAGCACGAGCTAAACCGGCTCCCCAGTTGTACAGTATATTTTTATTGCAGTTAAATAACAGGTATGTAGGTAGATCACGAAAGACAGCAACCAAACTAACATTCACTATAAAATTTGATAAAATGAGGATAAACAATGGAGAAAGAAGGATTTTATTTCATGTACATAAAGATCTTGAGAAATTCACAGTTTATCGTGTTGCTAAAAAGAAATAGAGAAAGTTAATGTGTTAGTGACTACTGTTTCTTTACTTTTTACTTAGAATCTAGAGAAAATTCTTGTAGAACCAAATACGGAACTAAATGAGAAGATGAGTCTCTGATTTGACACCTGCTCGATAGGCGGCTCATTCCACCAGGCGTGTGATGTGCGTTCAAGCACATGCTAGCAGGCACTCTTGAACGAGCTTTTAGCATACAGTGTTCAAACTAGACTTGATACTAGCTCATGTACTCAGATGGAAGAAGCTTGGTACAAAATGTCAAAGCGGTGCAAATCTCAAATCATTCTCCAGGCTTTTCCTTTCACAGCTCTATTTTGACTTGGTATTAGGTCTGCACAATGAATCGCAAATTTATCGTTATCGCGATTTCAAGCTGTGCAATATCCACATCGCAAAATTCGGCGAAAATCGCAATAAATGGTAAACCTTAAATGTGCTAAAACAATCTTATGGCATCTTGAACTATTTAATGAATGGAATAAATCCCTTTATGCATTTGACCAATCAGATAGAGCCCTTCATGATGTTGACCAATCAGATGGAGCTCTTACATTAGATGTTGCCCTCCTAATTTGACGGGGGTCATTTGGAGAATAATTTAAGGTATTTTGACTCTTATTTAAATTAAACTTTTGCATTGAAATGGAAATATTTTGTGTTGTTTTTGCCATTTGTTCATGTATTGCAAGTTAAATCGTCATTGCAAAATTGATCATCAATATCGCGAGTTTTCCCCATATCGTGCAGCCCTACTTGGTATCATAGAAATTTGACGAGGTACAAACTGCCATTATTACGTTTTCCTCCATAATCAATTTTCAAACAGTTGGTACTTCCATGCTTTGAATAGGATGCTACTCATACATTACTACCAAATCTGAGTCCCTGATTGGTCAAAGTTCCACCAGTTTAATTTTTAATGTGCATTCAATTGCATGTTTTGTACGTAGAGCCCAATACAGGGACTTATAAATTTGTGCAGCGATGCCCAAGGGTGAGAGTTTTGAAGACAGAAGACGTGTTTACATAGACTTTTAATTGGAAGGGGTCACTCAAACTTTCCGAGTCCAGTGTGACTGTAGCATCACAGGACAATGGCTTCAAGAACAGCTTCATGGTGGTTATAAAAAGCTGACCACAGTTTTACCTGTGAATGACAGACTTTAAGCTGATGGGCTGTCGGTATAAGCATTGCTAAGACGTCAGGATAAAGATGTTTATCTAAGACAGGAAGCGCTAGAGACATAATGGGGTGTTGTGGATCGATTAATCCAAATTTGAAATCTTTGGTTCATCTCCAAGAATCAATGCACATTGTCAAAAACGTGAAAGAATTGATTCACAGTGACATTAACAGCCAAAAAAGGTAGTGGAAGTGTGATGGTATGGTCGTGCTTTGCTAGTTCCAGGATCAGTATCAGACGAGTTACAGTTTAAAGAGACATCCTGATTGAACACATCTACCTTTCTACAGTAATAATTCCCTCTGGAGGGCCTCTAGTTAGTCAGGGGTTCACCCCAAAAGAAGACAGTGACACAAAACAGAAATCCAACTCTGCCAGAACTACCTGCGGACAAAAGAATCAGGTTGTAAACATGGAGTAGTAGTAGTCTCCAGACTTGAAGCCACAGATCTACATTCTGCAGGGGTCTTGGCAGGAACTTTGAGGAAAATTTAGTAAAACTTTGGTGCAGTTTGAGTAAGGAAGATCTACCTTATCTTGATTCATCACTCCACAAATCACTCATTAATTGGTCCAATAGCTAAAGTGTTGCCCAGTATTTGAAGGCTTTTCAATAAAAGCTTGGAACATCATCGTGTTCCTTGACTTTATACTGGCAGCCTAATAATAAGCCTTACAATACTAAATAAAAGCTCCAGAGTTAGTATTTATTTACAGTGGAGAATATTCAAAACACTTTTAATGTGGTGCAGAAAACTCACATCACTCTTTGGCCAATGCTCACTTTTGTATGCAAAGTCCTCTCTCGTGGTGCAGTAACCTCATCCTCTGAACTCAACGATTAAAACTAAACAGACCAGAGCACAAAGACATGTCATACTAACTCAGACCTTAGCTCTGAAAAAGGTAGCTGAAGTTAGGGGCATTCCTCTGCTATCACTAATTCTTATCCATCACTGGAGGGAAAAAATATGTCACACTAAATTTAAAGGATAAACGCATGGTTAAAAGGATTCCTGCTGAATATCTATTCCAACTGTCTGCTTCTGCTGTCTTACAGCAAACAGCAGCCTGGTTTGTGTGTTCTGCAGGCCTGAGGCAGATAGACATGGCAACATGAGTTATGAGATTGGATTAAAATTCTACCATACCAGCAGCCAAACTGGGTGGATATCTTATGGCATTAAGAGAAATAATGTAAAAGTGTATTTATTAGGGTTTATTATGTCAAGTAATGCAAAATGCGTATATAAAAAAAAAAACACTAGTACTTTTCCTTTTAAGTGTTGACCTGCAGAGAAGGCCTTGATGGCCCAACATGGTTATATGTCCTTTAAAAGTAAACATCCACAACAGTAACCCAGATCCAGAAGTCTCAATGTTTTAAAAAATAACAAAAGTAGATTGATTAGAGTAAAACTAAGAATATAAGGTCCAAGCATCCCAGTAGAGTACAAGCCAAGTGATAATGTTGGTAAAATGATGATGAAGTTTGTCTGATGACGGAGGACATATTGAAAGAAAATTATTTTTAAAATTTTGAATCAGGAGCAGATGAAAAGATGCAGCTGGAAAAAGCCTTAAGCAGTGATGTAGATGCTGCAATCGGTGGGACACACGCTCCCTGCTCCGTTCCATTCAAATGAATCCACTTGTAGGCTATGGAAGCGATTCTGTAGCATGAATAAAAATAAAAGTCAAAACCAGAAATACTTTTTCATTTTCAAAATGAAGCTGCATTTTTGACTCAAAATTAAAATGAAAAAGCAATCCGCCAAAATGCTTTTTCCTTTTCTACTTCAACACCACTAATTCTGTCACTTAATTAAAATGATAAAGAAAATGTTATCTGACGTTTCATTTTCAAAAAGTTCTCTGGTAAATGTGTAGTAAAATTAATTTAAAAATGTCTAATTTGACAATTAAAATGGATTAACAGAAATGCTTTTTCATTTTCAAAATGAAGCTGCATCAAATGACAACATTAAAAATCAATACTTTAAAATGCTTTTTCATTTTCTACTTAAAAACCGCTTATTCTGTTTCATAAATAAAACGAAAATAGGGGATTGCATTTTTATTTTCACATCCACCCTGTGAATAGTGTTGCATAATTCAATTCGACTTAGCATTTCCAAAGGGGAGGCGTGGCGATGACGTCAGTGCTATCTCCGTGTGTCAGGCTGCTAAGAGACACATGTTAGGAGCAGTGCGGCCAGGCTTGTAGCTTTGTGTTAGCGGCAGAGGAGAGGGTTTTGTGACGGTTGTGCACTCCTGATGATTGTACACAGCTTCTCGGGACTGCATAGCAGCATTTCCACCTTCCGCAGTAATCCTTTGGACGTACCGCGGTTCGTCGAAACTTCCCCCGGGAGTAGCTTTGTCTTTGGACCGGCAGCCAAATCCCAGAAGTGCTGCTACGCAGATCTAAGAAACTCTAAACCATCATAAGAATATTTTTTTCCAGTTGTGTCCAGAACAAAATAAAGGCTGATATAATTCCCACACATTTACATCAAAGATGCTCATTGCCACATTGCCCGCACAGAGTTTTAAGTACCTCCACGGCCAATGTTTTTAGCACATATTAGCCTAATGTTAACCCGTCTTTCGGGTCCTTGCAGCGAAGAAAAAAGCACTGACTGCACAGATTTAAAAAAATATGAGCGAGCAGGCCCTTAACCCTTGTGCTATCCTAGGCCCTTTGACATTGGGAGTTGGGTCATCTAGACCCACTAGAAAGTGCGCTGAACCTTTTTTCTTCAGTGATTTGTGATCTTCACTGGTGTCCATGGATTACATGAAATCTTTCCACCTTTATCCACCTTTGTTGTGGTAGGAATAACACGTCAATGCAAGGGTGGGGTCATCTAAGACAGCACAAGGGTTAATAATAATCATGACAGTAATAAAAGCACATTTAGAAGATAGTCTCCTGCAGCTTCCTGCTGAGTGCGTGTTGGTCCAACCAGGAAACATTTAGCATGGCGAAATTTGCTCGAGCTGTTGGGCTCCAGCTGTCCTCGAACAGCAAAATCAGCGCAAACATTAGGTGGGGGTTGTGAGGGGCTGTAGGCTACAGGGAAAAAGTGCAAACAAAGAGATGATGGGAAATGAGCATAGACTTACTCCAATAGTTCCGCCAACAACTTAGAGGTGAATTTCTGATAAACTCCTGCAAAAACTATGTTCTAGAAAACTACAGTTTTTTTTTCATTTTGGCATTATTAAAAGACCACTGGGAATGCTTTTACAATAGATCAAAACATGATCAGAGTGGGACTTTAAAAAATACCCAATGTTTCCTAACTGAAATTTTCAGCACAACCAAACTAGGAATAAATTGAGTACAAGACAAATGAGCTGGGATCACAGCAGAATGAAGTTCATGTTATTTTGTTGTGGCACTGAGTAAATTTTGTGTTCTCTGACCTACAAAAAATGAAGGTCCTGCTCCTTTCACAGAGAAACCATTAAGGGTATGAGTGAACTGGGTGAAGCCTTTGAAAAACAGTTAGTTCTCCTTGATGTAAAGAAAAAAATAAAGAAACTATCACTATTACAGATTTTTGTAGAAAAACAAACAGAAATATTACCATTCATTTTTATTATGCTTCAATTTCTTAATAATATATTATATATTATATTATAACAGACAATATTATTCAGAAATGGAAGCCTTCTGGGGTTTTTTAAATTAATATTTAAAATAATATTTTATCCAGTGTGACGTCTGCAGTTCAATAAATAGTTAAAAGAGTGTGAGGACATTTGGACTTTAAGGTCATGTAAAGCTACCCAAACCCCATTACTGGACTGGTACCACTTCTTATATAGATACCTGTATATCCCAACTGTAACTGCTAATACAGTGAGGCAAAGCAGTATTTGAACACCCAGTGATTTGCAAGTTCTCCTACTTAGAAATCATGGAGGGCTCTGACATTTTTATCTTAGGTGTAATAACTATAGATGTTTTAAAGCTGTAAAACAACTTTAGACACTTTTCTAAGATAAACATGAACATTTTACACTTTGTTGTGTGGTTTAAACTTTAAACATTCAAAGCTTTATAGAAAAATAAGTCCAGTTTTCCCAACCCAAAAAAAAGGTCAGCGATTTTGGCAAACTGAACGCATTCTATACAGTACAGGAGACACAACACAGAGTGGTAGACAAGGTCTACAGCCAATCAGAACACATTAAAATAAAGAATTAAAAATAGCACTTAAAGAATTTGCAAAACAGAATGACCGTGACAGTGAACTGTGTTATAGTAGGAACCACTGTATATGAATACATCTTAGACTCCTCTAGACTGTCTGTACTAGCAGTCATCTCCTAGAGAGTGTAGTAACTTTCTACTGTATATGTATCCACTCCACAAATACATTTACTAAGAAAAGTATTGGGATAATGAAATACAAGGTTATGTTAATTTATTTACTTGTGTCAGTAACGGAGTAACCACGTCATTCAACCACTGTGCCGCGGCACACTAGTGATCCGTGAGAGATGGTCAGGTGTGCCGTGGTCTATCATTCATTTCACAGATCTAAAGACATTGACCTTCACCAGACCAACAGCTCTGTGTTCATCAAAAAAGGTTTCAGGTTGAGTAGTTTGTCGACAGCTTTGTGGAGCTCCTTTGTATAAATACACTGGATCTCTCAACATCTTGCACGTCTGTTATAAGGAGGGCGAGAAAAACTTTTGACAGTAGCTCCTCCCACACACGGCGGGAGCTTCAGGTTTCTAAACACACGTTTTGACAAACGTCGACCAGCGATTTTGATGCGTGTTAAACCAAAAGCAGAGGACATGAGTTGTCAACAGACAATTGATTTAAATGAAATGCGTGGGGGGAGGAAGGTGGGGGGGGTATCCACGGCACAAGTCTGTGCAGAACCGGGGCTAGTGATCCGCATGGATCACAGGTCATCTGTGCACCCCTAGTAGCTTCCTGTGGGATTGGGTGTCAGACCGTGTAAAACTTGAATAAAATAATGAAGCTCAGAGAGATGAGTTTGACTGGTGGAGCTAAAAAACCTGATTGCCCCTGTGGAGACTGTTCTTTTTAGGTTATCTTGTTTGTGTTAGCTTATTTCCCTTGAGAATTTTTCTGTGAGTACTAGAAAAAAGTAAAGTAACACGTAGAGAATTACCGTACTTTTTAAATTGGGAAATAAGTTGAGTAATTTAATTACAATGCAGTAATTTACCCAACACTGACTAAGAGCTACTTTGAAGTGAGGGCTATGAATCCGCAGAGGGGATGGGGCTGAAGGCCTATTTTCTGTCCGTTTATGATTTAGTTATTTAGCAGCCAAACAGTAACCTTTCGCAAGAAAAATGAAATAAGGATTTTGGTATGTTCTCTTGTCACAAATCATTTTGTGACTATTTTTTAATGACGACCTGCAGAAATTCACAGAACTACTGATCTGATACCAGAACCCAGACCATGTACCAGGCTCTGCTCTGTCCTCAGCTGAGTCCAGGACAGACTGGATGATGCTGTTGCATTATGGTGAATGGAGACAACAAACAGGTGGCTGAATTAATGACTCCGCTCTGCTCAGAGAAACATTTGGTCCTTTCAGGTTTTTTTCATTTTTTTTTTTTAAAAGGATTGAGGAGCTTTGATGAAGCTGCAAAGCAACGTGGAAAAAGATTTGAAGGCATTTCTCATTCTAATTTTTTATCTTTTTATTATTATACTGTCCTTATCCCACAATGGGAAATTTGTTCTCCGCATTTTCCAATCTTCCACTTGTTATGTTTGGAAGCTAACACATTGAACCTCACCAGGTCTGTGCAGAGACCTCTAAAGGAGCCTTTGCTAAAATATAAAAGAGAAGGACCTTAAATTTGTGACCTTTAAACAAATACAGTAACCTACATGAGTCACATGTTTTTATGTACTGCAACACATTTCAAGAGTGAATTATTGGGGAGATTTTTCCATACATTTTTGTTATAATGTTAGAATCATAATTATTATAATAATAATAGGTTATTTTTTTCAATACAGACTATTATATCCTTGTAAATATTTAAAACTTTGTTTGTATACGTTAAGTATATTTTACCAGTCTGGCTGTGTAGGATCTGGTTCCCCTTATGAACACACGGTTCACGTCGGCAGCATGCATGTATCTCCACCCCCACGTGCACATGCACACTGCCACACTGCTCCCTGTCTGCTTCATCCCTCCTCCTTACCCACAGTGTATAGATGGACAGATTTTTTTTCGCTCATCTTAGTGTCAGATTTTCACCTTTGATGTAACATTTGTCTTTCCGGCAGATCTGGTATAATTGTTACAGCTTAAAATAATAACTTATTCAAATCAGTGCTTGTATCCCCACCTTTTCACCTTTCTTCCTTTTACTCTCTTCCACCCTCCCCTCACATTCTTCCCCTCTCCCTCCCCACACACAGAAAAAAAAAAGTATATTTTACCAGGTTTTAAGTTGTTTTAACTTTTCTTTTCTCAAAATCAGCTCGGGGGAGATTTTTTTTTTTTTTTTGCTTCATTAAGATCTATGGTATAGAAATAAGAAAAATTTTAATAAAACAAATCAAAATTTTTAGCTTTAAACTCTTGACAAAGAAAAACTTGATTTAAGACAAAGAAACTCAAATTCATTGTAAATGTTGGTTAAATTTTAAGGATGCTATTTTAAAGTTTAATAAATGTTGACAGGTTAGAAAGACGATTATTGTCGCTACTAAGTGTAGGTTTATGTTCTAAGAATAAGTGTTTGATTTTATGACGATTTTTTTAAGACTTCATGGTATTCTCATTTTGTTCTCATTTTGTCTTTAAATGAGTCATTTCCATTTATTACATTTCTTGTAACTATAACCTAAATGAACCACAGTAAGGAACATAATAAACTCAAAAAATACAAACTATTTGCTAAAAACTAGCAAAAAAATATTATTAGACTGTATAACATTTATTTTGAAGTCGTTCTATCAAAGAGTTAGATTTTTTAGCATATTTTTCCATTTTCCAAGGCATGTGCGGAACTGTTTTGATATCTTTTATGATGTTTTTGTTGAGTCAAAATGATTTGCTGCATAGACAGGTCATTTTACTACTTTGTATTGATTTCTTCTCAAGATTAGTGTTCTTTTCCTATTTTTAGATTCTCTCTTGAGCTTATGTGTTTCCACATGTCTGTCCATAACTTTTCAAGGCTCCAAACTGCTGACCTTTAACTCTATAACCGGGACACTCCTCTCCTGTCTCTTTCTTTAAGATATCCAGACTGACAGTAGAGATTTACAGCAGCTGACCCATTTCAGTCCCACAGTTGGTTTACCATCATCCCAAAACCAATGTGCGCTTATTTAATGTTTGACTGCTGTATTGCTGGTCCAGTTTAAAAAAGAAGCAACAGAATGTCGTTAAAACTGATATTTGTGCAAGGAATTGTTCAACAATTGGTATGAAAAACAGCCACACTAAAGTAATCAAGTGGCACTTAAGAAATGAGGTGCTGCTTTTACCTTTTGTGTGTGTGGATCAGGGTGGCTGAGTTGTGTGGGTGGAGAAGTCAGCAGGGCAGTTGCCATGGTAATAAAGTATTTGTACTTCAGCTGTGGAGTGGCAGCATCCTCCCTGGAGGAGGCTGTCCTCAGTGGCTTTGAGGCTTGTAATTGGGCAAAGCCTTCTCTGAGGAGCACCACAGAAACATCACAGGACTTATGAAACTGCTGCGTCTCCCCTCAGAGGTCAAATAAGATGCTGGTTGAGAGGAGATGTGCAGACTGTCTACTCTGTGAAGTGATTTCAAATCACAATACAGTAAACATTAAAGTACATGCACAAATAAATAGAGGTAATAGAGATGCTAAAGTTGCTTTGTCTAAAAACCTGCACTTTCTGTTATCATGTATGAAAACTGATATATAAAAAAATTATATTGATTTGGTTTGATTTGATTTCACAAGCAAAGTACTCTGCAGACAAAGAACTTCCAATAGTTTCATTTTGGATTGCTTTTTGGCTCTTTTTCAAGTCTCTGTCGTACTTTTGTTTTTCAAACGTATTGACCAGCTACTTCTATTCAACTGTATCATTGAATTCAAAATATATAATAAGGAAAAATGTGTCCATTGCTTTCTTTTTTCAATTAGAATTCAAGCAAACGCCTCACCTTAGGATCAGAACGCAACAGAGATATACAGCAATTATTGAGTCTGTGTAGTTTAGACTCCATTTTGTGACAGAAGTACTTACTAAAGTTATTCATGCCAGTTTATCTATGTCAGAAGACTTTATAGAGACAAGTGGGAGGTCTGGATAACAGAACCTCATGGTTAAAGTTTCTCCTGCCTGTTTCAGATGAATTTAGGCTCTTCATTTAGAACCCTCACATACAGTACGGTAGTTAGATGCACATAAATAAATGCCTGTGGAGCAAACAGCATTAAACATGCAGACCATAATGTCTGTTTGATTGAGAATACCCTCCGGGGAGAAATATACAAATAAATTAGAAATGACAGAGATGAAAATCAATTACCTTAGACAAACAAAGAAAAACAAACTAAATAAAGCAGTCCCACTGGCTCAGTTCTAGGACCCATCCTGTTTATTCTCTACATGGTACCCTTACGAAACATAATCAGGAACCACATTAATTTTCACTGGTATGTGGTTGATACACAGTTGTATTTATCCATTAAACCTCACCAGGATGAACATATAAAGAAACTTGTATCTGCATCAGAGACATCGAGACCTCTATGACAATTAATTACCTCCACCTGAACCCAGAAAAAAACTGAGGTCATTATATTAGGTCCTAAAACCTGAATAATGCTCTGTCTGCTCAGATAGTCTCCCTGGATGGTGTAAGTATAGCCTCTATTCCACAGTTAGAAACCTAGGGGTTTTATTTGACCAGGATTGATCATTTAAGGCTCGCATATCACTGCTCACATATCACATTTTCATCTGTGCAATATAGCTAAGATCAGAAATATACTTTCTAAAAGTGATGCAGAACTCATCCATGCATTTGTCACATCCAGATGGGATTATTTTAACTCTTTGCTAGCAGTGGACCCTAAAAGTTCCTTGAAGAGTCTCCAGCTTGTTCAGAATGCAGCGGCACGATTGTTAGCAAGAACTAGCAGAGGAGAACACATTACTCCTGCTTTAGCCTCATTTCACTGGCACCAGTGGAATCTAGAATCAAGTTCAAAATCCTCCTGTAAACCTATAAGGCCTTACATGGTATGACCCCATCCTATATTAAAAATCTTATAGTGCCTTACCACCCAAACAGAACACTTCGTTCACAAAATGCAGGACTGCTTGTGGTTCCTATAATTTGTAAAAGCACAGTTGGAGGTAAAGACTTTAGCCACCAAGCCCCTGTTTTATGGAATAAGCTCCCAGCTAGTGTAAGAGAGGTCGACATAGTTTCTTTCATTCAAAGTTAAGTTCAAAGTTAAGCTTAAATCATTCCTTTGTGGACACACTAGCTAGTAATCAGAGAATATTTAACTTAGTATTAACATGTTGGAAATAAACGTAACAACAATAACATTTAGTTGCTAGCAGGCTGCTCCAGATCCTGTCTGCATCTCAACCCATGTACGACCTGACCCGATCTGAACCTTGCAACACTCACACTTCAAGGGATGATCTCATCCCATTGCAACCACACAATTATTTTCAAGGGACCACCAGATCCCGTTTGCATTACAATCTATCCACAGACTACTGACAAAAGCCCCCTCCAACCCCCCCCCCCCCTTTTTTTAAGCCTAGCCCTGACCTGAACCCTAAGGTTAACCCTTACAAGAAGCTGGGGAAAGTATGATGCGCTGGGGTTCTGTCCTCTACTCTTATCTACTTCTCCTCTCCTTCAGTCCTCTATTCTTGATCATTAATTTATCATTGAGTTCTCCATGCCCGTTTGGTGCAGTATGATTTATGCATTGTCCCTCTTTCCCACCCCCCTCCGTGGGAGTGATTACAGATTCCGTGCTCCTGTACTTGGCTCTGGACCTTACTTCTGTCTCTGCTCCTGTACCTGACCATGTACTTCATCTTTGTTACTGCTCCTACACATGGTTGTGGACCCTACCTCTGGCTTGTCTCATGCTCCCAGACCCCCCGCCCCCCCCATCATCTGGATTAAACCTATCTGCTACCTATTTAATAGGGATGGGTATTGAGCCCCGGTATTGAACAGCCCCTTTCTTCAATACCGCAGTATCGTTAAGATCTGACCTCAACGGTTCTGCTACTGGTACTGGAGAAGTCGCATTTTTTTGAGTCCCACAAGATGTAAACAGTGGCGGTTCTACACCTGGGCGAATA